>JAQIFY010001545.1:0-14092 GCA_028533085.1 Varecia variegata | reverse complement strand
GTAACCCCTAAGAGTAAACAGATCGGCAACTGGAGCGAACATTTATCAAGTGCTTACTAGTGTCAGGCACTGACTTAAATGCTTTACATATTTTATTTCATTAACTGTCCATGACAATACCATATGAAATAATTATTATACCCATTTTTTTTCAGACAAGAAAGTTTAAGCCCAGTGAAGTTATTTAATTTGTTTGAGGTCACAAACTAGAAGACCCAAGATAAAATGCATACAGTATAATTCCAGAGCTTTCTCTCTTAAACTTCCATTTGGTTCTCACAAAATGTACATTTTTAGCACCCAGTTTAGAATATACCTGTGGCTACTTGGTGGCCCAAGCCTCTGCTTCCGCTGTGGATCATCACACAGACCTGTCCCTTATGGTCGATGCCCATTTTCTTAGCAGCATACTCATTGAAAATCTCATCCACAACCTGGATTTCTGCATAGTGGTTGCCTGCTCCCAGGGTCCCCAACTGCAAATGTAAGAATATCAGATAAAATAGTTCCTATTCTGGTTTTTTAAAAAAATGTATTTCAAAAGCAAATAGGTAAAAACAAACTAACAACAACAAAATAACCATACAAATGGTGTTTTATGAAACAAAAAAATTCCTAAGCCTTTGAAATGCTTCATTCATTTAAAACGATATTCTACAAAACAAAAATAGACTAGCTCCTGAATTTCATTATATCATTATATGCTCAAGATACACCAATATAAAAAGCTTCATAACCACCCCCCACCAAAAAAAACCCAGGCCATTAAATGGCTCATGGGACATTTTAAACGTCATGAAGGAAGGACGAAATTTTGGGATGAATGCTGGTGAACCTTGACTCTTACAGAAGGTCCAAGTTCAATGATTTTTGAAACATATGAGTTCATGGACAACAATGATTATCTCTAATTGAAAAAATATATCCCACAACTAGAGCCAGTAAATGCTTCAGAGAACCAGAGAATGGCAGTGTTGGAATAGTCTTTAGTGGTTGCCTACTTTTAACTATCTCAACTTTCAGTAAGAAAACAAGACCCAGAGAGGCCAAAGAGTCTTGCCCAAGGTCACAGTGAATTAGTGGCAAAGCCATCATAATTAGCTGTAAATTTCGAACATCTAGTATATTCTTATCTCATGGACACCATGCATTAATAAGGTATCTCTTTCTATCTTAGATGCCAGAAAACTTTTGGTCAAATCCATAGATTGTCAAAGTATGTACATATGTACTCTTGACATATGTTGTAAGCCTTATAATCATACCCCGTTTTTCTCCCATCCGCTTCTAATTCATGATATCTTGTTTTATTTTATGAACAATTTGCAAGCTCCTGATAGCTTTTTAGAATAAGTATGAAGCATAAACAAATTTGCATTTTTTGATGTACTGTCAAAAAACCCTGGGAATATGTTTGCTAAAAATGGAAGGTATCAATTTTTTGCCCCCAACAACAAAATATGAAAAAAAATTAATATGTTACCCCTCCAAAGTGAAAGTTACCTGAGGAAGGCCTCTTTTTTTAGCCCTTGCAGAGACCTTATTGGGATCAGCTTGCAGCATCCTTCCGTACTCCTCACAGTGCTCCTTGTCTTCAGCCCAGGCATAGCCTTCTCTTAGGGACCAGTCCACACCCATCTCCAAGGCCTCCTCCAAGTCTCTGGGTACGCAGTGAAAGGTGCCAGTCATTTCACAGCAAAGGCAGATCACAACCTAAGTATGACCACATCTCGAAAGGGCAGAGGAAAGCTCTGCATCTACTATCTCTTGTGTACCAGGCCTTATGCTAGATACAAAGTTTGAGCTTAAGCTCTCAGCAACTCTAGTTTTTTGAGGAAAGTGGTCACATGTATAATTGCAATATAAAATGGTCAATGCCTTAATAGACATAATTATAGTTCCACTTGACATTTATATGGCCCCTCATAATTTTCAAATCATTTTTACATTGGATTTGCCTCTCTTGAATTCTATCAGGTGGTGATTAAGCAGCCAAAGAAAATTTACCACCTTAATCAGGTATCACTTCCTGTGACTAATCTGACCAGCTACACACCTACATTAATAATTTATAAAAAATTATGGTCAAATAATAAATGAAAAATTATCTAGATTTCCCCAGGAGACACAATTTAAATTTTAAGGCATATTCCCATCTTGTTAACAGTATTGAGTGGTTACTGTACCTGCATTTTAAAGCAGAGGTGCACATACATTAAATCTTTAGAGAGAAAAAGCTTTAATCTTTATCTAAGGCCTAGTTCTCTTTCAAACACTATCAGGAAAGACTACACTTTTCAATGTTCCCCTCCCACTACCCCAGATGACAGCCCATTTCAAACATTTTTTACTAGGACAAAATTCCTATCTAAAATATTTGTAAAGATGCTTACAATTTATTTGTATGTTTCATGTATGCTTTTCAAATTGGGGCTGCATGTCAGGGATCATGTGAAATCACAGAACAAATATCTTCCAAGTACTTGAATTTTACATCAAGTTTTTTTTTTTGGGAGGGAGCTATGTAACAGGTAAGAGCTAAAAACATTTTTCTATTAATTATGCACACATATTTGATTAGAATACAAAATTCATTTAAATTTTAAAGATAAGGCCAAGCACAGTGGCTCACACCTGTAATCCTAGCACTTTGGGAGGCCAAGGTGGGAGGATCGCTTGAGCCCAGGAGGCTGCAGTGAACTATGATGATGCCACTGCACTCCAAACTGGGCAACACAGTGAGACCCTATCTCAAAAGAAAAAGGGAAAAAAGAAAAAAAAAGACAAAGCAGATGTCAAAGAAACATACTTGGCACACTATTCTGCTACTGAAGTACTCTGCAAAATTGAAGATGCACTGCTTTGCATAAGCTATGATACAGTACAGTCAGTGGCCATCTGAGAGGTAGGTACACTGTAGCGTCACATTTAATTCTCCACTTAGCTGAAGAACACAGTCAGTGCTATCATTCAAAAAGGAAGATTGTGGATGAATAGGTTCACTGACAAAAGGCCGTGGGATTCAGAATACAGTCTCTGAAGTCCAAGGATATTTAGTTTGAATCCTGATATCACTTACTAAACTTATTATCTCTCTAAACCTCACTTTTCTTTTTTGTAAATTAGGGATAACAAGAGGATTACTGTCTAGATGAACCGATATGATGCCACTGCCTTGCAGATAGAAAGTGCTCAATAAATACCAGTGGATATTACTCTATTACAAATATTACTCTATGTAAAAGGCTGCTATAATGAACATCAGTCAACTACCATCTCTAATAAATGGGCTGGACTTCATGCTTAAACAAACAATTCTTCCTACTTCCTGAAAAGTGACTGACCAATCCTCATTTCTCATATGTCCTATGTTGGAAATGAAGCTGAGGATCATGTGGTTATTATTATCTCTCCCATTCGATTTACTGGAAACTTGTGCTCTTACTTGGCATTCATTGGGATGACACCTTTTGATCCCACCCCAACAGGAATGTGATCAAACATAGCTTGGGCAAGTTGCTCCTTCACAGGCTGGACATCACTTTCATCTAAATTGGTTCTTAGCAAGCGGACACCACAGTTGATGTCAAAACCGACACCACCTACAAAATAGGGAACAGTTAGTCAAATACTAGCAAAACCAGGTAGTCAGGCGTTGTTACCCACAATGTCTCATCATTAATACTGGGCTAAAAAGATATCCATTCTTTTAAAAATTACTGTGTTTTAAAGTAGCCAACAAAGTGGTTCTCTGCTGGGTAAAGTCTGATGATACCAAAATAACCTAAGTAACATACATACTAAAGGTACTTTATGGGCTAGGGAGGCAGTAATGAACAATGACCAACATCTAACATAGAGATCAAAACGTCAATAATGTGCCTCTTTTTTTCTTGACCACTCTTATCAGGGGTTGATGAATTCTATTAGTCTTTTCAAATAACCAACTTTTGGCTTTGTTGGTTCTTTCTATTGCATATCTTCACATTTCATTAATTTTAGTCTTAATTATGTGTATCTTTCTACTTTTTGGGGTCTACTTTGTTGTTCTTTCTCTAACTTTTTGAGCTAGATGCTTAGATCATTGATATTTCAGCCTTTTTTTTCCCCTACTTTGTGCATTTAAGGTTGTATGTTTCTGGGCTGGGCACGTGGCTCATGCCTATAATCCTAGTACTCTGGGAGGCCAAGGCGTGAGGATCGCTTGAGCTTGGGAGTTGGAGACCAGCCTGAGCAAGAGCAAGATGCTGTTTCTACTAAAAATAGAAAAAATTAGCTGGGCGTGGTGGCGTGCACCTCTAGTACCAGCTACTCTGGAGGCTGAGGCAGAAGGATCGCTTGAGCCCAGGAGTTTGATGTTGCAGTGAGCTATGATGATGCCACTGCAATCTAGCCCAGGCAACAGAGTAAGACTCTGTATCAAAAAAAAAAAAAAAAAAAAAAAAAAAGGCTTTATGTTTCCATTCAAGGATGGCATTAACAGTAATCAAGTTTTTAGACATAAGTATTTTTAAAATCATTTTTTTCCATTGCTTTGAGAGATTGGCAAATACAAACTATTTACATTTAGGTGTATACAATGTACATATACATTGTAAAAGGACTGCCAAAATCAAGCTAATCAATTTACATAGTTACCCCCTATTTAGACCTACTGTTTTAGCAAATTTCAAGTATACATTATTATTAACTATAGTCACCATGTTGTACATTAGATTTCCAGAACTTATTCATCTTACAACTGAGATTTTGTATCCTTTGGCCAACATCTCCTGGTTATCCCACTGTCCCTATAACCACCATTCTGCTCTGTCTCTATGAATTCAACTTTTTTAGAATCCACACATGAGTGAGGTCACATAGTATTTTTTTTAAATTTCAAAATATTAAGGGGGTACAAATGTTTTAGGTTCCATGGATGTTTTTGTAATGCTTGAGTCCTGGTTATAGGTTTGCCCGTCCTGACATCCTTCTGTGTCTGGCTTATTTCTCAGCATAGTGTCCTCCAGGTTCATCCACATTTTCCCCTCCAATTTTTAAAACTGGTTTCCTTCTTTTAAAGGTTGAATAATATTCCATTATATACATATATTTTCTTTATGCATTCACTTGTCAACAAACACTTATGTTGTTTCCATATCTTGGCTACTGTGAATAATGCTGCAGGGAACATGGGGGTGCAGACATCACTCCAAGATAATGACATCAGTTCCTATGGATATATACCCAGAAGTGGGATTGCTGGATCATATGGTAGTTCTACTGTTAATTTTCTGAGGAAAAACCATACTGTTTTCCATAATGGCTGTACCAATTTACATTCTCAACATTCTCAATTTTCAGACATAAGTATTTTTTATTAACATTAAAATTATTTTCTAATTTCCATTATTTTTTTTGACTCATAGGTTATTAAAAAGCATAATGCTTAATTCCCTATTTGGTTTGTTTCTGTTTCTGTTTTGTTTTTTTTTTAACTGATTTCTAACTTAATTCCCTTGTGTGGTCAGATAACAGCCTCTACATCAGTGGTTCTCAAGTGTAGTCCACAAACCCCGGAGTGAGAGTGGGGGAACAAGATCCTTTGAGGTCTGTAAGATTTATTTTATAATAAGGATAAATTATTCATCTTTTTTACTCATACTTTCTCATGAGTATACAAGTGAGATTTTCCAAAGGATATATGACATGTGATAACATCTTTCCTCTGACAGAAAATGAAACATGTACTTATGTATTCTTGTCTTTTAAAAATTTGTTTTAATTTCTAATAAGGTAAACATTGATAAAGCCTTTAAGACCAATGCTTAATAATTTTTATAAGTGTAAAGTGGTCCTGAGCCCAGAAAGTTTGAGAACTACTGGTCTATATGATTTCAATGCTTTGAAATTTGAGACCTGCTTTAGGGCTCAGCACGTGGTCAATTTCAGCAAAAACTCTGTGCGCACTTGAAAAAAATGTGTATTTTGCACTCTTTGGGTGCACTGCATGTGCACACCCAACCACACATGTATATTAGAGGTCAAGGTGTCAAATTTGTTAACTAGATCACTCAAATCATCTACATTCTTACTGACTGAAATTTGCCATTACCTCAAGAGAAAAACACTGTTAAATGTTGGGCTCACATATCCGCACTTTTTCTCTTTTCCTCTGGATCTTGACCTCACAAATTCTTATTGCCTTAGCAACTTCCCTGTGCCTTCAAACAGTTTTTCTATGTTTAAATATTAAATAGCCTTTCTCATTATTTTCAGCAGGGGATTGGTCTGAAACAGCCTACTCCACCATCACCTGAAGCAGAACCCTCAAGATGTCATTTAAACTTTCATTATTCAGACTCTTTGAAAGCAAAAGATATTACTCCTGGTATGGAATGTTTTCAGTGAAAGCATCCCATAACCATAGCAGAAAAGGTATATACAACTGGAGGTGAGTAACAATGGTAAGAGTAAACACTTACTAAATACAGCCTATGTGCCTAGCACTGTTCTAAGTATTTTACACAGCTAACTCATTTAATCATCATAATGCTGTGTTGTATGTAACACTATTAGACCTGGTTTGCCTATGAGGTAAAAGAGTCACAAAGATATAAAATTTGCTTGTTTTATAGCCAATGTCTGAACAGTGTGTGGCATTTGGTAGGAGTGCCCCAAAATTTTCAATAAATACATACTTTGCTTGATATTTTAATAGCCTTTCAGTGTCCACAATCAATTCTCAGTAAATGTGAGGAAAAAAAATGATAGAATATGATCAGACTGAGTTATGTACACAAAGAGAAGCAGTGTAATGTTACAGAAAGGTTAAAGGCCACAGAGAAAAGCTACACACCTAACACAGGACATGCACAGTGACCTTACCTGGGGATACCACTGCTTCAGGGTCATTCATATCAAAGGCTGCCATATTCCCAATTGCAAACCCATAGCCTGAATGGACATCAGGAAGCCCAATAGATCGCTGAAAGAGAATTGGAAAATGAAATACAGCCGTTTCCACCTGGCCCTCTGGTTGCCTGATGGACCTGATACCAATTCCTCAACAGGCTGCAGGCTGAAGCCTTCACAAAATCTTCTCTGTTGGTGCAAATTAGGTGTGAGGACTTCTAATCACAAAGCTAAATACAGTAAGAAAAAAACTTTTTATAAAATCTGACTGCTAAGGGAATCCAAAACAGAAAAGCCTCAGAATAACATGATATAGGAGGACCACAAACTAACTTTAATGTACTATTACATTTTAAAGATGATCTTAAGGACATTGACGAATCATGGTCATGCCAGGTTAGGAAGAGGGACATATCCAATTTATACAGATAATTACTTTTAAGTAATCAGACAAATGTAATCCATTTGATGGTATGAATATCGTAGGCCTTCTACATCTGGGACCTAGAAAATGACCCTGACCCAGAAGAGTGCAGATCAAACATGGCAAAGATATATAGAGATACCTAGACACAAACAAATTCCTTAAATGCAAAAGCCATGTCATTTTATGGCTACACCCCAGCCCAGCATAGTAACTGGCATAAAGACCTCAGAAAATGACTGTTGGCTGGATCCATTTTCAACATCTACCTCTAAAGGTGGTATATGATTGTTACACTGCAGTGGGGGCACATGTACCATCCAGTTCTATCACTGTTACTGCCACCACCCTTCTTTTCCAATCATCTCCAGAATAGGTATGTTGTCCTCTCTCCCTCCCCTCAGTTCTATCCCTTAAACTTTTCATTCCTTCTCCAACCATCCTCTTTATAGGGCCACAGTGAAAGCTACAATGGTGGTGCACTGACCCAGGAATAATGATGTTACTATGCCAAAGAAACAAGAAAACATAAAACCATTCAAAGGTTCTCGAATGGCTATAGATTCTAGTTAAAGGCATCTAGAAACAGAGATGCTATCCAGACTCAATTATTTCCTTAGGTCCATGGTTATTTCTAGATGTTCAAGGGTTACTATCTAAATCAGGGGTCCCCAACCTATGGTGTGTTGTATAATTATTTCATTATATATTACAATGTAATAATAATAAAGTACACAATAAATGTAATGTGTTTGAATCATCCCCAAATCAGCGCCCTCCCTATGGAAAAATTGTCTTACATGAAAACGGTCCCTGGTGCCAAAAAGTTTGGGGATCGCTGGTTTAAATGATACCACTATCAGTTAGGCGAGCCCATTCATCCATTCAACAGACTTTAGACTAAGAAGAAATATAAATGATTAAAGCTCTGAACTCTGACTCACATGAACAATCCCAGGCAGGGCTGCCACATTGCCAATCTGTTTCATGGCTGGCAGGAAGCCACCAACACCTGAAAACAAAAATTGAATATTAGAAAAGAGGACATGCCTGATTTTTAGCATTAATTACATTCATGTTTCCAGACTGCATTACATGAGGGGGTAGTGGTCAGGGCTACTAAAACAACAAAGGACAGAAAGATATTTGAGATGCAAATGGCAAAGGAGCTTTTTCAAGAAGGAAGCAGCACACATACAGGAAAGAGTCACAGACGTGCCTTCAGTGTTCTGTGTATACCACAAGAAGGCTGCTTGTAAATGTTGTAGTGGGAGACATAAAACATAACTATCAAATTTTATACTGTCAATATAAAAAATGTATTCTTTCAATAGTCCACATTTATCAAAAAAACCAACACAGGTTTTATTCTAAGTGACAAAGAAAGGCAATGTGGAAGAGCTGGGAAACACTGGATTGAGAGTCAGGGGGTGTGGGGGTCCAGTCCCAGCTCTGTTACTGGGTAACTGTGTCATCTCAGATAGGTGAGTATACCCTAGTGGAAGGGCGGGGAGGGCTTTAGTTTGCTGATCCAAAAATGAAAGGGCTAAAACTAGATGATTTATATAGCATCACTGTTAAAGTATTATCATAGAGCTTTATACATTTTATCTACACCTTGCTGCAGCCCTGTAAGATAGGTATGTCTTCTTTTGTAGATGAGATAACTGAGGTTCAGTAAGCCTAATCAGTGTACCGGTTAGGAACGCTGGCTTTGAAATCAGACACTCTTGAATCTGAATTAGGGCTCTGCCACCAAGAAGAAGCTGTGTGACCTTGGGCAAATTAAAATGATTTAATTTCACCGAGCTTTGACTTACACATCCGTAAAATGGAGATAATAATATCTTCCTTTTAAAGTTATTTTAAATATTACATGGGATAATCTATGTAAAGCACCTAGTGAAATGCCTGGCACATACCAAGTGCAAAATAAACAGTAGATCCTGCTATTATTGTTCAAGGTTTGCTGAGAAACAAACCAGTCTACCTAGCTCCAAACCCTTTCTACAGGCCAAGTGGCTAACAATGTGATCACAAATAAATTTTTTGGTCTCATTTCAAGTTGTGCTTGCTGCTTGACAATATTTTAAAATTATAATTATTTGAGTTACCATTTTTTCAGGCCACAGGGAAGGCACCACTGTACTACCACAAATGAAATTTTAACATACTTACCACCACCTCGACAGGCATTCCTTAATTCCTCAAACATTAATTTCTCCAGAGCATCATTCACATAGAAAACTCCTTCAACCTGGTACCAAAGAAAAGGAAAAATGGCATCTGAGTACATGTATAGGAACTACAGGCACTGGATAGAATACACTGTATGTAATATTTATTTTGCTTTACTCCTTAACAAACACTTTCACATTACCTTAAGCAAGCAAAAAACTTCCTATCAAAGACTGTAAGCTGCTCCCAACTTTAAATATACCTTAAAAATATATTTTGCACTGTTGAAAAACTGTTTTGTTTATTCTCTTGAACTCAAAGCCAGATTTAAGGCTCCAACAGACAAAGCATTTTTGTATGTAATAAAGAAATGTCTTCCAACTATGCTCTCACAAAGGCCAAAGGTCTCAGTATTCTCAAGTTTCTAAAATACCAATGGAGTTTGAAAGACCAGACAAGTCAAAAACTCAAATTCTATACATAAAATTTTAGTCATCTGACCTTAGTATTTTTTCCCAAGTTTAAGACAATAGCAAATTACACTTTTTTCGTGGTCTATGTTGATTTTTAAATCTATACTTAGGTAAATAGGCAGTAAAAAAAAAAAAAAACATTTAACATGTAGTTATTCAGCTGTGTGCTAAGTTCTATAATCTATACAGTTTTAAAGAAGCTTGACAATACAGGAGGCACACAAAGGGCAATGGAAGATCTAATTATGTAACACCAAAGGGCAGAACATTTTTATCAGAGATGCAATATGATGTCCAGTAATGGAGAACTAAAATAACTTGGTCAATCATCTGGACAAGTAAATTTCTTTTATCAGAAAAGATGACTTCTTCACCACTGTGTGAATAACAATTAATACCAGTTGACAGAAAATGTTTCCAGTACAGTTTTCTAGGGGTCACATTTATTAATTCACTTAACATTAATTGAAGACTTACTATGCATGAGACACTGCACTGGACACAAGGGGAGATAAAAGAATATAAGATCTTGGTTTTGAGGAGCTTCCAGTGCAGGATGCAGCCCAGACAAGAAAGTTAGAGTGCAATGAGGAAAGTGCTATAAAAGAAGTACACAGTGCTACGGAAAAATCTAATGAGGAAGTGGCTCAATAATCTTGGGAGCTGCGAGAGGATTCACAGAGGTCCTGTTTGAGCTGGCTCCTTAATGACAAGAGACATCACAGGAGCAGCAGAACATTTAGGAACTGAACACAAAGAAGACATAAAGATGGGAGGCCAGTATTTTAAGGGAACAAAGAAAAATTTTTAGTGTAGCATATAAGTCTTAGGGGAGAAATGGACATTAGAGAGACGTAATTATTAGTGTGAAATTCACTGCTCTCATGAGGATGGAAACACACTTCAACTTTAGCATAGAGGTCAGAAGATTTCAAGTCTTCATTCCTAAAGAGGTGGTACTAAAGTGTTGCATAAATAGTTAAACCAGTATTGGCTAGCAAAATTAGACTTACTCCTAGACAGAATTAGCAGCAGTTTTTGCAAAAAAGTTGAGCCAGAATAGCTGCCAGACGATGATAGTCTGTTATCATACCCTAAAGACAATCACATCATGTTGTTTTTAATTTTCTACTCCTTCCTTCAGGTACCAGATTCCATACAAAGAAACTGGCCAAACAGGAAACAAAGCACTGTTTTATCACTGTGGACTTCTTCTCCCCTCAGTATCTGGCTAAGTGATTTGCTGACAAGGAACACTCAATAAGCTTTGATCTTGAATAAAAGAGTGGAGTGGCTATCAGGAACGTTTTACCAAGACACAGGATCGCAAACCTTTGGTGCACTTATACGGTACCTTTAGGGATTTCAAAAATTATTTTAATAACATATGCACCAAAACCTCACAAATGTTTTTCTTCACATTAATAGAAGATACGAGCACAACTGGTGATAAACCCTGAGAGATACAGGGAGCCCAGGCTTTCAAACCATCTGGTCTTGGGCTTCCAAGTATCCACCTGGGATACCTCCTTCTGTCAGAAGAAAAAGAAGTGATCTGGACATCAAATCCTGGCTGAGCTTCTTCCCAGGTGGGTAGAGGAAGCTGTGTCATCTACAAATCCTCAAGGTCCTTCTGCGAAGTGAATATTAAAAAACAACCCCTGCCCTGTTAATCTTCTAGGCTGTTACAAGGAACAAAATCGTTTTATTAAAAACCAACATGGAGTAGTTAATACTAGAAAACTTGGTTCAGAAAACATAGGTCAATAAACGCCATTAAAAACAAAACAAACAAAAAAAACCCCAGCATGACTCAGAGGAACTGAGTTCCAGTCCCAGCAACTCTCTCCAGGGCTGGCTGTGCCACCCTGGAAAAGACAAGGGACATAACACATCTCGCGGTGTGTTTATGAGACTTAAGAGTGAAAGCTCAGTAAACGCCGATTTCGTATTTATTGGATTCCCTAGATACACCCCGCTTGGCTGGTCCTCGTGGTTCGGGACCTCTCCGGCGGGGCAGTGGGGCCGGCACAGGTTGGGCGGTCTCACAAACGAGCGGTGGAGGAGAGGATGAGGGAAACCCTGCTGGGGGCGGGGGCGGGCCCAGAGCTCAGGAGAGGAGCTGAGGGCTCGGAAGACGCCCGCCAGGCAGGGAGGGAAACGCCGCGGGCCCCAAGCAGGAAAGGCCCGGTCACCGGGTCCTGCTCTGCCGCCTCACCTGCATGTTGGGCACGAAGCCCTTCTTGATCCTCCAGCAGTTTTTACTGATTTTTTCCAAGAACTGAAGCTCATCATTGTAGTTGCGACTCATGGTGGCGACGGCGGTGTCGAAAACTTCTCTAAGAGTAGCAGCCGCGCTGTCCGGCTTGCCCGAGCACCGCCTCCTAGGAAGTAGCGCGCAGGCGCGGCGGCTCCGCGGCAGGATGGGCGACGGCAAGCGCCGAGGCTCGAAACTCTTCGCACCAACCGCTTTCCTCTCATTTAGTTAGACTACCCTCTAGCGTTTAACTTTTTGGATCTCCATTCGTCGATTTCTTCTAGGCTACAGCTAAGCTAAATCCAGTGGTTTTTAGTATGATCTAGGTTGCGCTTCGTTTTGGAAGTGCTTTTCAGCATCTTATGAAAACACCTTGAATCTGGGTCAAGTTCAACTCATCTAGTGAATGCATCGGCTTGGAATTTACATCCCCAGCAGTAAGGAGAAAAAGATATGCCTGCAGCTGAGGGAGATAAGCATGTTTGAATAAACACCACAACCGAAAATTTATGGTGTTTCAGAATGAATCTGTGGATATACATCAAATAACTTTTCTATCAGAAAAGAGCATCCCAAAGACTGAAACATGACAGTTTATCATTTATTCCAACAGACACTTACGGGAACATTTGTTACGGCCAGACACCTGCTGCAAAGATGAGTAAATCGCAGTCCTTGCGGATTCCCAGGGCTTCCTGGTCTACCCTTCCTTGATGATTAAGTCCTCTGTGATCATACTTTTACAAACAATGCCTCTTGTTCATAGTGATAGGTAAGCTTCAAGTGATTTCAGTTTCCACTCCTGCCTCTTGTAAGGAACAGCAACTTTGGAATCGGGAAGACTTGGATTCAATTTCTCTCTGTGCCATTTACTGTCTTTGTGGGATGAAACCTTCTTAACTTCTGTTTCCTCATCTGCAAAATGGGATCCTAATTCCTCACAGAGTGGTTGTGAAGGCTAAATGAAATGGAGTAACCAGCATGGGGCTGGGTACATGGCAAGCACTGTGTGAATGGCTCTCTTCCGTTTTCCTAAGACTGTAAGCCCTACAAATCGCAGTGTGTTGTTATCTATTCATTTCTTACATTATCTACATGAGTTCCCCTTTCCTCCTCTGCCCCAATTTCACTCATTGATTAGGTGCTTTGACAACATTCATATCAACTATGAATTGTCGAGGTTTGGTACTCTGCACTGCCTTTTCATTGAATCTGTTGTGGGGAAGGGGAACATCCTAAAACTTAAAAAAAATAATACAAATTCCAGAGTTTCCTGTAGTCACCCTATTTCTTACTGGAAAAATTTCAGAGGCAAAGAATTCCTTTTTAAAATCAAGCCATGACATCTGCACAACCTCAGTTTTGTCAATGTTAAATCTAAATTCTCTTCCATTTACTATGTCTTACTTTATTAAAAAAGTTCAGAGCAGGAAATTTCTCAAATAAAGAAACAATATTGACATTGATAGAACACAATTTTAATGAAACACAGGGAGTAGTAACAGTGAATATAAAACATAACATCCATTTTAGCTGAAGGCTCTGGGGCAGGGGTGGGAAACAAAAAACAACAAAAAAAATAACATCTAATATACAGGTAAGGGAAAAGTCCTAGAGAGCTGGAGGGATCTGCACCAATACAAATACAAATACAATCAATATAAATATGGACTTAAGAGTTTCTTACCCACCTGGTCAGAAGTACATGCCTAGCTCTTGTCCCAGAATCTTTTTTGTACCAAACAAACAAACATAAACACAGGCACACCTGGCATGCATACACTCACATTCAAACACTCTATCCAGCCCATTAACACAGCCTGCCACGTTCCAGGTCCCTGAAGGCTTGAGAAGGAAAACTTTCTG
>JAQIFY010001544.1:0-14093 GCA_028533085.1 Varecia variegata | reverse complement strand
CAAGCCATATACGACAAACCCACAGCCAACATCATTCTGAATGGGGAAAAATTGAAAGCATTCCCACTTCGAACTGGAACGAGACAAGGTTGCCCACTGTCTCCATTACTTTTCAACATAGTACTGGAAGTCCTTGCGAGAGCTATCAGGCAAGAGAGCAGAATCAAGGGAGTCCAAATAGGGAAAGAAGAGATCAAACTCTCATTAGCTTTTTTTGATGAATATTCAGTTTTGGACTGTGCTTTAGCACTTCATCTTTTTCCAACCATCATGCCCAAGGCTTACCATTGTCAAAAGGAATCCATTTTTCATTACATGTAACAATATGATGCAGAAATGGTTGCCCTTTATGTCATGAAAGCAAAGAAAGGCAAGCTTCGAGGCGATTTCTCTTCTGATGCTCATTTAATTCATGCAGAACCCATCTATCCAGCTTCTTTACCTTGCTGATTTGTTTCAAATGGTCCAATATTGCTGGAATAGTAATGTCAAACCTTGCTGCTAACTCACATGTAGGTTGAGATGGATTCACTTCCACTACAGCTTTCAGCTCATCATTATCCACCGTGGTCTCAGGTCGCCCATGTGGCTCATTTTCAAGATTAAAATCACCGAACGGAACATCTCAAACCATCAACATTCAGTGCGTTCATTAACCACATCCTTCCCAAACACTTCATTTATATTTCAAGCTGTCTGCACTGCATTAGTTCCATAACAGAATTCATATTCAAAAATAACACAAACTTTTGACTTATCCATGGTTTCACAAAAATTACTCTAAAAAAATCTGAGAGATAATCACAAGCCAAAATGTCTGTCTGAAACACTGAGGATGTACCTTCACAATAAAAATAAAACAAGAAGTGTCAAAGTGAAATGTCAGAGATATCAACTGTCAAACTTAGTACTTAAGGAAATCAGACATTTCATATTTAATAACCTAGTTATTAATAGTTATCAATGAAATGGAGCTTTAAGGTTTTGGGATCAAGTCCCCTTTTTAATGGTTGCCTTTTTTAGTTATAACAAAAATTAATTATGCTTATGACTTCTTGAGGGAATACATACTTATAGGAGTCACTTTATTTCATTATATTAATCTTTAAATGAAGTCCTATTAACTTGATTATCTGGTGACCCGACAGTCATCTGCTGGGAGCAAAACACTGGGAGAGGAAAAATAGATCTCAGAGAGGTTAATGTGTAACTATCTTATAGTTTTCTATGGAGAAAAGTGGTTTCACTATAACATAGTAGCCCAAAAGCTATGGGGGAGACAATTGCATCTACCTTTTCCAACCGCCCAGGAGAAAGCAGGCAGTTAAATATATACACTCAACAACCAGTTCTATCTGAGAAATCCCTCATAGATTTGGGTTTCTCATTTCATGCTACCAAATCTACTCCATCATTCAGCCATGCATATTCTACTTTATTCCTCTTCCTCCTATCTTATCAAGTTAGAACGAACAGAATAAGTAGGTGGTATTCAGTAGACTCTAGGACTATCTAAATACATAGGCTTCAGTCTTTCGATCTTGGCTCATAACTTTTTCCTGGGCTGTGCCTAGTAAAATGTAACTAACTATGCCAGAGACTCTGCTCTTTGCTTGTTCTGTGCTACCCCTGAATAGAATATTATGCCAACTGGATTGTGTAATACCTTGTTACTCAACCAGTGAAAGTGCTTTGTGATTTAGGACACTCCTCCAAAATTATTTGATGATCATTAGAAAGACACCTTGTACCTGATAAATTTAAGTTTTTCAACTTGGCCAGATATGATCTAATGGTGAAGGCCATTTATAAAAGCTGGTAAACCAATCCCGGAATCCTGTGGAATGTGTCTCAGTTATTAAGATCTATCCACAACAACTTTCTCCTGGCATCTTCTTGAATTTAGTAGATCCATTTTATTTTTTTATAGAAGGGTATGGTAAACAATGTAAATGGCAACTACAAATACTAATTAACTTTTAAAACAGAGATAATATTTGCATTTACGTATGTCCCAAAGTGATACTCAAGAAGCTGATATTTGAAAGAAAGATAAAGCACAATAGTGCCTTTTCAAAATCTGTTAAGCTTTAGTTATCTCAGAAAATCAGAGATGTAACACAAAATTTATTTAGAGGAACTTAGTTTGATACAATTTTATAGCACCCACAAAATCTCATTTATATCCTAGTTTCACATATGGAAGCACTAACCCTTGCTGTGCTCTGAAATTTGGGATTAGAATTAGACACTTTGTTCTCCCAAATCTTTCCATTAAAGGAAGAATTTTTTTAATTGGTTAAAAAAAATACTTGGTATACTAGAATAACTCTAAATCAGAGTGACGATTTGGCCAGAGAGCTGTTGTTGAACTGATGGATGGAAATCGCTTATTCACCACCTGTTGGAAAATGTTAGTGTTCATGTTCAATCATGGGCCTAATTTAGTGTGTAATTGGAAATGTAGCGCTTGCAAGGCAGGCAAATCTTTTTGAAGATTTAGCTATTTATATTGAGCGTATTAATTACACTGAAATAAAGGAGAACACAAAGCTATCAGGAGAACAGAGACCACTTTCAAAGTAACTGCTCAACAGGACGCACATTGGTTACTTAGAGAGATAAAAGCATCGTGTTGCCTGAGTAAGTGTGAAATACTTCAGGGCTGTCATATTATCACCATCGCAAATTGTCAGCAGATGTTTCTTCTATTCAACTTAAATGGGCACTGGTTCTTCCCACTATGAAAAAAACATATACTACTGGTTTTTAAAGTCCCTGTGTCTCTTTTTCTGTCCTATGTTAACATAAAAATTTTCCTGCTGAGTTTATTTATAAACATTATTTGAAGTACTATACACAATGGGTGTCTTGCAACTTTCCTGGTGTTCTTCCCTATTCTGCTGAATCTAGACATTCAACAGGACTGTCTGAAGAACTTTTCTGAGTAACACTTTTCAGGTAATGCAATCTGTTTGCTCAGCTTCACCATCAGCAGGATTGGAACCTCCTTATACAGCTACCTGAACACTATTGTCATGACAAGGAAGAGGTTGATACTTAACATTAAGTCACATTAAAGACCCTGAACTATAGCCACTTAAGCTCTGATGCAATGAGGAGAGGAATGAAGCACCAAAGAAAAATTGAAAGCAAAGAAGTTTCTCTAGCAGTTATCATATGGCCAAGTAAAAGGGATAGGGGAGAGAGCTGTGAGCAGGGAGGCAGCAAAATGCTAAGTAATACCCTAAATGATGTGAATAAGCAGCAACTATTAATTAGTTGGTAATTCTAAAATACTTCATCACCAAACTGTAGCAGAAGTATAGAAATCCATGGAAAGCCTTTGCATTCCCAAGAAAAACAAATCGTCTTGCTGTTATATTGGTTCATTTCACAGGCACACCCAAGCGACCACAAATGTGACTCCAGAGCTTTGAGGAGTAATGGAACGTTAATCTTTCATGCAAAAAGATGCCCTTGATGCAGAGCAGAGATGGAGAAGAGGCAAAACTTGTTTTAAAAAATCTTTATTCTCAATTCTCTTTCTTATCTCAAATTTCTCTAATTTTTTTAAAAAAACTTCAGCCTGTAATGACCCTACAGTCCCTTGTCTCATCTGTCTCACCACTTCATCCTTCAGAATATTCTCTTTTCCTGAGAGAATGTGCTCCATGTCCTATCCTACACAAATTTAACTTTCCTTGGTGTCTTCCTTTTTCTTCGCTACCCAACATCTCCAGTTAGCCCCCAGATACATAGCAGCTAAGAAGCAAGAGAGTGGGAAAGACCTACCCTGAACCGTTTTGCCTGTTGCACTTGTATTTGATATAGTTATCTTGTTTAAATTAACTTTTTATGCTTTAGTTATCTTGATATTTTCATGTTTTCTTCTAACATAAATAGCAGGTTAAAATTTTTTCAAGAAAATAAGTCAGAGAAAATATAAGAGGACTAGCAGAAAACCAGAGACTAAAAATGGAAAATAGAAGAAAATATATTGAATAAGGAATAGGTCAGTTTCCTACCCTTTGTTTAAAGATAATGATTTTGCTCTGCAGCACCCACTGATTTGTTTCATACTGCCCTAGATGAAGAGGCCAGGAGTTAGACAGTGATAATGTCATAAATCTAGGAAATTGAGAAGTTTAATTGACAATGAGTTCTCTCTCCTCAAAAGAACTATTATGTCTTAAAGTTGCTAAGAAAAAGGGGAGCAGTGTGATGTCAGCAAGATGATGAACTAAGAGTTTCCAATTCTCATCTCAACACAAAAACAACAAATTGAACATCTACTTACTGATGAAAATAGCTCTGGGTACAATGAAAAAGATGCAGCAACCCAGTGAATATACTGAACAAAAACTGAGGATGGCCAAGTAGGAAAGTGTGGAAAACATTTTACCTGTGTCACCCCATCCCCTAGCCTAGCATAGCTCAGTGCCAAGAGGGATTCCCTTGGCTGTGAGAAAAAGAGCACAAAGATCACAGCAGTTTTCACTACCAAGAACTACTACAGTCTTTGCCAACACTGACCCCAGGTGACAGAGCTGTCCACAGTCCATGCTGCCATGGCACCTCCCACACCAGAAGGAGTTACCAATGTACCACTTCCTTGCCCCCCCTCCGCACCCATATCACAGACACTGGTGCCACTGCTTCCATGAACATGTCTACACCCCAGACACTGGCACCACTGAGCGTCTGCACATGTGCATTTCTGGATTTCAGCACCACCACTGTGTTCATGCTCATGCCCCACATCCCTTTTACCATCACAGACACATCCACATCCCAGACTCTCTGCTGTAACTTCCTTGTGTGAGGGGAAAGAAGAATAAGAAGACCCCATCAGCCCTCACCTCACCATGGACACCCACAGTCTTGACCACTGAGAACCTTCACAGTCTGTGCCTATGCTGTCCTCAGCAGATAGGGCTGCCCAGAGTCTATGTGGGCTGTGCCCCCTCCCCCACAGAGCCAGAGACACCACACCCAAGCAGCTGGTGCCCTTCCTTGTACCCATTATAGGTGTAGGCCTTTTCACACCATAGCTGGTACATAATGTCTAGAAGAGGTGACTGCTCCTTCAAATGTGCAGACGTAAAAGAAAGGCTGCAAGTAACAAAAAAAAAAAAAAAATTGACAAAACATGATGTCACCAATGGAACACAATAATTTCCCAGTATCTGAACCCAAAGATTTTATGGAGATCTACAAATTGCTAACAAAAAATTCAAAATAATTGTTTTAAAGGCACTCAGCAGGTTATAAGAGAACACAGATAGACACTCAAGGAAATCAAGAAAACAATGCATGAACAAAGAGATATGAATCATAAAAGAACCAAACAGAAATTCTGAAGTGGGAGAATACAACGAATGAAATTTCAAATACAACAGAGAGCTTCAACAGAAGACTCAACAAAGTGAAGAAAAAAAATCTATAAAGTTGAGGACAGGTCATTTGAAATTATCCAGCTGGAAGCCAGGCACAGTGTAGTCCTATCCAGGAGACTGAGGCAGGAGGATGAGGATTGCTTAAGCCCAGGAATTCAAGTCTACAGTGAGCTATGATCATGCCACTGCACTGTAGGTGAGAGAGTGAGACTCTGTCTCTAAAAGAAGAAAGGAAAGAAGGAAGGAAGGAAGGAAGGGAAGGAAGGAATGGAGGAAAGAAAGAAAGGAAAGAAGAAAAGAAGGAAGGAAGGGAGGAAGGAAGGAAGAAAGGAAAGAAGGTAAGAAGGAAGGAAGGGAGGAAAGAAGAAAGGAAGGAAGGGAGAAGGAAAGAAAGAGAGAAAGAAAGGAAGGAAGGAAGGAAGGAAGGAAGGAAGGAAGGAAGAGGGAGAGAGAGAGGAAGGGAGGAAGAGAGAGAGAGAGAAAGAAAGAAAGAAAGAAAGAAAGAAAGGGAGAAAGGAAAAGAGAAAGTAAGTTTCAGTTATAAACTATGAATAAATTCTGAAGATACAATGTACAACAATGTAACTATAGTTAACAATATTGTACTTTATACTTGAAATTTATTAGAAGGTAGATCTTAAGTGATCTCACCAAAAAAGAAGAAGAAGAAGAAAAATAAAGAAAAGAAAATGGTAACTACATGAGGTGATGGATATGTCAATTACCTTGAAATAAAATAAAATAGCTAAAAAATTCTGTACTGAATCAACTACAAACATACACATTTAGGTGGTTTCCAAATCTATCTATATATCCTGTCTATCCAGCTATCTATCTATCTATCCAGCCTCATTCTTAAGTGGTCTTCTTGCTTCTGGATATTCTCTCCTCTGAATATTGCTGCCAGAAAGATCTTCTACATCACAGTTACAAATCATGCCATTCCATATCTGAAAGCATTCATAATTCCCCCTTTCCTTCAGAATATAATTCAAACTGCTTAACCTGGCCTCCAAGATCTTCTGTGATCTTATATCAATGAACATTCCCAATTTAACTCCCACTGTTTTTGCTCACGTACCCTATGCTCTAAGCAAGCCAGACCTGTTTATTATTCCCAAAATAAGCTCTGTACCTAAACACCTGCATGAATTTACTCAGAGTTGCTTTTAACTGGAATGCAAGCCTCAGCCCCAGTATGTGCATGCTGTAATCCTTTCCAACAATGCTTGCTCTGAGAGTGTTTCCTGAGACTCTGATACTTGTCCCTAACAAGATACAGCTATCACTCTTCTTATTTCTCTCTATTATTGCATGATTTATCTTACAATAATTTGAGTCTTAAATTGAATAGCCTTATCTCTGTTCCTAGACCCAAGTAAGAATAGAGCTTGCTATTCCTGGCATCCTCCACCTCTAACACAGTGAACTATGCATAAAATACATTCAGTACATATGTCTTTAAATAATTAGTCTAAACAATCTAGTTTCTCAAATAAAATGTTAATTCCATTGGGTCCTGCCATCTGCCCACAAATTTCCTATGGCAACAGTACTGAATTGCAATTTTTTTATTAGTAAATTATAAAAAATTTGAAAACTGAAAATGTGGCCACCCAACCAGGTTGTATTGCCTGCTGCACAGAGAAGAGCCAGTACACCGAGGCAGTCAGGGCTGCAATGGAGAAAGGGTTTAATTCTGCAGAGCACTAAGTGGGGAGACTGGAGGAATTTCTCAAATCTGCCTCTCCAGGAATTTGGGAGACAGGGTTTTTAAAGATAGTTTGGCAGGCAAAGGATTAGGCGATTGGGTTTGCTAACTGGTTAGGTATGGGACAAAATTGTAGGGGTATAGAAATCATCTTCTTGTGTTGAGTCAGTTCCTGGGTTGGGGTCACAATTCCAGTTGACTCAGCTTCTTGGTATGGGCTGCTGGTCTGGACGGGTCAGCCAATGCCCTGGAATGTGGGGCCTGGAAGATATCTCAGAAACTACCTATAGGTTTCAAAAAGGTGATGTTACCTACAGAGAAAGTTAAGAGTCTTTATGACCACCAGCTATGTGACTCCAGAGTAGCAGTTATAGAAAAGCAAATAGGGGGACAGTGGCTGGTTATTATCATTATTTTTAGCTAGGCCTGTGCCTTTGCAGAGTTTTAGGCTCTTACCATAATTTTCACCTTACACCCCTTTGTTGGTTGGTAAAGGGAAGTTTCAAAAAGTGAAATATTTGATTAATTTAAATTAAATTAAAGATAATACTATGTCTTTAGAGATTGAAGGTGAAGGAGCTGGAGGGCATATGGCATAATTTGACCAAATGCATGAAGACATAGAGTTGTGCAAGTGCTAATTTTTAGCATGGGTTTTTGCTAGTTTTTTCCAGTAAAGGGAGATTTTTTAAAAAGCATAGACATTTTCCAAAATACTACAGTGGGATTGCGTAGTGAGCAAAGGCTCCTGGCCCCTCAAATCTTCACCAAACTGTAGGGAACTAAGGCTTCTGTCCCCATAAAGCTTTAGTGAGAAATCACCGACATGAGGCAGATTAATTAAAGAAAAAGATACAAATTTATTTAATGTGTATATACAAGAACCCTCAGCATGAAGATTCAACTCTTCAATGAGGTCCAGAGGTTTTTAAAGAATGAGGGCTTAGGAGCAATAAAACAAGTTTTTGGGAGGGAGAAAGGAAGAGGCTTGGCTAGCCAGCAAAGGTGGTCTTGTTACATAAATGAAACCTGACAGGTAGCTGCCCTCAGAGAGAATAGATGGTGAATGTTTCTTTTCAGACCTTTAAAGGTGTCAGACTCCCAATTAATCTTTCCTAGATCAGGTAAGGATAGACCTGGCTGTATCAACGTGGATTCTCTACAGATATCAGATGTAAATTCCCCACCCCCAAAAGACAGCTTTGCAGTGTTACTTCTATCTGTGAGGCTCATGGCAGCCGTCTCGAAATATGTCAAAGAAATATATTTGGGGATAAAATATTTCTAATTTATTTCAATTGCATTAATGAATTCTAAGAAAATAGGTATTTCAGGGTTCTATATATATATAAAGATATAAATATACATATGTGTGTCTATATATATATCTTCGATATATCTGGGTTCATTCAATAAAACATTAAATTAATGAAATTCTCTGAGGCTGACAGCTAGTCCAAAAATCAAAATTAAAGATAATAAGCAAATTGCATATATAGCAATTTAGTTATTAAATTTAACTTTATTTTTCTTAAAGATAAACAAACAATTTTCCATTTAAAGAAATATATCCCATTGTGAACTAAAATAAAATCTTAAGGCTCACCCCCCACCAGCTGACTGAATGGATCCTCTCTTTGCCAAAGGAATACCCTAAAATTAAATAGCCTGCCATGAGGAGGGAGGTCAGACATGCCCTTTACGCCCCGCTCCTTTCTTGGGGACATCCTTTGTAACCCATTAACAGGCCTAAGGGTAGGCAAGACAAACCTGCAGGTCCTCAATTTACACAACAAATATATGTCCAGTGGCTTATCTCTGATAAACAGCTCCTTATGTTAAAACATTCCAAGCCTTTAGACAAAGCTTCCTGTCTTTAACCAATTACAAGTCAAAGAATCTTTAAACCCACCTATAGCCTGTAAGCCCCTGCTTTGAGATGGCCCACCTTTTTGGGCCAAACCAATGTATGCCTCCCACGTGTTGATTTATGACTTTACCTGTAACCCCTGTCTCCCTGAAATGTATAAAACCAAACTGTGACCCAGCCACAGCGAGTTCACTTGCTCAAGGCTTCGTGGGCATGACTCTGGGTCATTATCGTCAAATTTGGCTCAGAATAAATCTCTTTAAAATTATGTTACAGAGTTTGGCTTTTTTTCCATTGACACCATAATGGTACTTTTTAGAATCATTAGTCTTATACAGTGTTGGCTAAGAAACAGAATGTTCTATGTGCATTCATATTGGATTAATAGAAAAATGGAATAAAAAATAATTTATAATTACTACCAAGACTTTGCCTCATCCGGAATAATTATGTTTTACCTGATATATTGATAGTCTTTTTTCCTTGTCCAAATAGATCTTTCTATGTTCAGGTGTAATAGCTTAGCAACTTACATTATCCATCTTAATGAAAAAGAGCTGCAATTATAACCACTTGAAAAGATAACATGTAGGTTGATTATCCAAAGGACACGTTTTTCTTAAATTAATGATAATGAAAAAGGTTCATATTATGTTTGAACAACTAATAGAAAGCCTTACATATAATAATGAGGCAGGAGATCAAAATAGGGAACACAGGTGGGGCAGAACAATAGGAACCAAATTAGAGTTATGGATCAATAAAACCCAAAGCTGTGTTCCAGCTGCAATTGTAACCATTATAGAAACACCTTGCTTGCTCCAGTTTGGGGAAAGTCCTGTGGGAGGCGCTTGCGCAGATGGGGGACAAGACTGTCCTCAAACGACTCTGACTTCATTATACCATCATTAGCATAGATTAGCATTGCCGCTTGCCCCCACAATGGGTTTTGGAAGCCATGACACATCTGGGTCTGAACAAATAAAGTAAAATACTCCCCCGCTTGAAGGAGGGGAGGAGATAACATTAGCCTTGACCAGGGGGATGGCAGCACAAGAATGAGGAAGTCAGAAGAAAGAAGAGACCAGAGTCCCGTCTTCTGGAAGGCACTATCACTTGCTAATCTTTCTTGACACCCCCCCTTATCTGGAGGTGTACTTGCTTAATAAACTTCTTTCACTTTGCTTTGGTGCTTGGTTTCAATTCTTTGTCTCCAAATACAAGGATCAAGGATAATCACTCGCCGGCAATAGTAGGAGCTCAAGAAACATTCATTGAATAATGAAGAAAAAAATGAATGGCTGAGTGAATAAATATGGAATCCCTATTATTTTGAAGAAAAATGCTGGCTAGATATCTATTCACTTCAGTGATAGGCTAACTTAGAAAAGTAGAAGAAAGTACCTAAGTGTGAATTTTCCAAGAGTCAATGTTAACATTAAATATGTTTATAGTTTTTTTCCTGATAATTTTAGTAAATGCTTTCAATCAATTTCAGTATATGTACTGTGGAAATGAGCACACTGCTTTCAATCAGATGAGGCAGTGAAGGTAAGAGTGAGACATACCAAGAATAAGCATCATTCAGAAAGTCTATTTAAAAGTAAATATATGGGCTTTTGGCTACTGGTTTGTTTGACAAAACAATTCCCGTAAATACTTCTGATATTTGCTCCAAGGAAGTGCCATGTGCCAATAACCACAGCTAAAATACTTTCCTATGTGTAATTCTCAAGTGTCATTTATTTGCTTGTGTGTGCCTGTGCTTTTCTCTTTCAATTTTAAGCCCGACACTTAGAAGTTTTCTGACTTCTAGACTTAGGTGGAAAAGCCGTATCTTTAAACTGGTCTTTACTATAGGGCTGAATCTTGATGAAACTATGTCTCTTGAAATCCCTCTCTGCCTTTTCCCTGCTTGCTCCAGATCCACAAACGATAGCTTTTTCTAAACCTTCAAGGTTCTAAATGTCTGAACTTTCCAGTTTGTATTATTTTTACAAACAAACCAGATAATTCTCTCATGGTGTGGGTTTTCTTTCTTATAAGAGCACCTTAAAAGCACAAATTAGAAGTCAACACACAACACTATTTTGATACTATCTGAACATTTACCTTAGAACTATAGACAAAATAGGCACATGATATGCCTTCCAAGTTATTCCACATGACGGTTTTGCCAAAGTTTTGTCACTACATGAATCTCCGACATTTCAGTTTGGCTTCAGTTTTCCTGCGCTTGCCATCTGACAGTTAAGCCCAAGACATATTTTTGTTTCTTTTTACATGACAACATCCCACTTCTGGTACCAATTTTGGCAATAGTTAAAATAATGATTAACAGATAAATTCCCATATCTCTGTGGGTTAATGTAACACAAGTTTATTTTTTGCTCCCATGAGGCTTAAATGCATCTTCTACCTTGTGCCTCTTTCCTTCTCTAGGGACTTCAGTGCCCTCTGCATTCAGCTGGCTGATGGGAAGCAGAGAGAGATGTCATGTGGGATGTTTTTATCTGCCAGGGCTCATAAGGGCACACATGATGTCCTTCACATCCCCGAGGCTAGAACCAAGTCACATGAATCCACCTAATCATGACGGAGACTGGAAAAGTAGTCTTGGCTGGGCGCGGTGGCTCACACCTGTAATCCTAGCACTCTGGGAGGCCGAGGCAGCAGGATCACTGGAGGTCAGGAGTTCAAGACCAGCCTGAGCAAGAGTAAGACCCTGTCTCCACTAAAAAATAGAAAGAAATTATCTGGACAACTAAAAATATATAGAAAAAGTTAGTCGGGCATGGTGGCGCATGCCTGTAGTCCTAGCTACTTGGGAGGCTGAGGCAGGAGTATTGTTTGAGCCCAGGATTTTGAGGTTGCTGTGAGCTAGGCTGATGCCGCGGCACTCTAGCTAGGGCAAAAGAGCAAGACTCTGTCTCCAAAAAAAGAAAAAGTAGTCTAGCTATGTGTACACACACACACACACAAGAAAGTGGAGTTGGAGATCAGATAGCCAGTCTCTGGAACAAACAAAATCTCCAAAATAACCTGACAACTAGACTTCAGGGCTACACAGTCAAGAACAGCTACGGATCATACCTCAGAACTGGTACAGCAGAGACACC
Organism: Varecia variegata; assembly: GCA_028533085.1. Lineage (NCBI taxonomy): Eukaryota > Metazoa > Chordata > Mammalia > Primates > Lemuridae > Varecia > Varecia variegata. The sequence continues at coordinate 1,994 of JAQIFY010001544.1, read as the reverse complement.
ATTACTGTCCCTGGGCAGAGACATTGTAGCCAGAAGCAGTGAAACTGGCCTGTCCACATTTCTACTAAACAGCTGCCACTGTATTTCTGAAAACTGGGTGCAGCTGTGGCCACCTTTCCCTGACTTGATTCTTTTCAGTCTCTACTTTTCTCCCCCCCACCTGTCAACTGCTTCCCATTCAACGTCAAGGGAAATGCCTCTGCTTGTTGGGCCTTGGTCATGTGCAGAAGCCCCAGTCCTAAGGGAGGCTGGGAAAGCAAGTTCTGGCATTTGCAGCTGCAATGAAAAGTGCCAGGCTCTTCTTCAAAAGGTAGGACACTCCACAAACGTGGGGAGAAGTTTCAGACAATGAGTAGCCTCCGCTCACCCCTCCCCCAGTAGAAAAAAGGAAATGTGAACCACACCCACCACGAAGACACAGTTTGCCTGGAATTGTTGAAACCATTATATGAGTCTCAAAACTATTCTGAGTTTTTGGCTAGAGACAAAAGTCTGGTAAAATTTCGATCCACCTGACATTGTGAAAGTACAATCTCTTTCATGATTTGTTGACAATCAAAGGTGAGAACTGCCATTTGTGATATAAATATGAATCAGAAGCACGAGGTGCCCTGACCAAATAAAATTGCCTCCCCATGTATACACGGATGCTCTGTGAATTTTGAAAATGAAACAATTAAAAATTTACACTTTGAAGAAGTACCCTCAGTTATTCCAGGACAACATAGCTTAAACAGCTCTTCAAAAAGATTTGGAAATCACACTGGAGTGAAATTCTGAAATCCTGAGGGCCACGCAAGGGGAAGCGACACTGTTCACACGTTGAAGTCGAGATGCTTTGCTCGGTGGCAGCGTCTGCCTGATTGTCATGGGATGTGCTGTTCAAGGAGGAGCTTTACGGACCTGGCTGTGTCCAGTGAGGTTATCTTGGAACTCTTAGGAGGAATGATGACTGAAAACAGTCGACTTCCCTTGAATGCCTCAAAATGAGGAAGCTGAAAAAAAGCCACCACTTCTAAAGTAAAACGAAAATTATCAGCCCCACTCAAAGAAGTATAGGCATCAATGTGGACCCAGACAGTCACTCAAGTGAAAACCCCACCAGACGAATGCATGAAAACACAAGACGAAATACAGGCTTTAATTAAGATACACTTCATAGGTCAGAAGATTTCTTAGAACTGAGAATAATGACACTAATAGTTGCATATGACAGTGAACATCGTCAGCTACTCTTATCATGGTTTTGCTCATTGATGGGAGACAGTATAGCACAGTGGTTAAGAACATGGGCCCTTGATCTCCAGTCCCTACTCTGACACCTGGAATGACTTCCTTGGCCTCTGCATGCTTCAGTTTGCCCATCTGCAAACTGGGGGAGGTAGTAGTGCCTGTCTCATAGGATTATTATATTTAACAGTGTTTGGCAAATACCATACGCTTGAGACTACCTTAAGTGCTAGGGATACACCAGTGAATAAAACAGGCAAAATTATCTCTGCCCTCATGGAACTTACCTTCTAGTAGTTTCCAAAATTAAGTGAAAATAATACATATAGAGCATATAAAAAGAATCTTTGACACAAAATGAGAGTTCAATAAATATCATCTATTATTATTCCTTCCTTAGTGTTCCTTCTTTTCTCAAACTATTTATTTGCAGTTTGCACTAATATAGAATAAAAAGTAATATTTAAAAAGTGTCAGAACTTTTTCGACATACTAGGTCATATCTCCTAAACTTTCTTTGTTTTTTTTAATGATAAATTTCACTTCAGTTTTTTTTTTTTTTTTTTTTTTTGATATGCAAATATGCACTTTATTTTTTTATTTATTATAGCTTATTATGGGGGTACAAGAGTTCTGGTTAAATATATTGCCCATGCCCCTCCCAACCCCCCGAGACTGAGCTTCGAGAGTGTCCATTCCCCAGACAGTGCACATCGCACTCATCATGTAGGTATACACCCATCCTCTCCCCCACCCCCAGTTTT
>JAQIFY010001543.1:0-14093 GCA_028533085.1 Varecia variegata | reverse complement strand
AAATGTTTTGCCTTTTTTTCAAAGCAAAGTGAATGTAAACATGATGGTACAGGCTGTGAAACAAGGGAAAATGCGAATCATCTCTCTCCATGTTGGGCTTGGAAGCAAAAGAGCAAAAATTAAAAAAACCCACAAAAACCAAAATACAAACAACGAAACCTGCAAATGTTGATTAAAGACAGAACAAACGGTTTACAATGTAAAACAGAGGAAATCCTGAAAATTAAGTTGACAAGCATATACAGCAGTGTAATTTTTTCTTAAAGTGACAAAGATCCCTAGTTCCACATAAATCAATGAAAATCAACAAACCTACAGTGCTAAAAAGAAGGACATTAAGAGTTGCTGAAAGAAAAATGCAGTGAATAATCCATGCTTTGCTGACTTGATTTCCTTGGGGTAGATGGTTGTTTGGAGTGGGGAGACGAAGTGGGGAGACAGAGAAAGAGTGGGCTTTACAGATTAGTTTCTGGTATCATGCTTATTGTCATCCTTAGCTGGGCTTTGAAGGGGTGTGGCATTATTTCTGCCTCTGTCCTCCCGGCCACTCTGGGTGGGGAATCCCGTGTGTGCATAAACTCCATTTCTTCCTCTACCCACTGCCTCCTGCCTCCCTCAGTAGCTTGATTCTTGGAAATCCTCCTGATGGATTCTCTTCAGGGATCTGTTGATACATTGCACAAATTCAACCATTTTAAAAATTCATTTTATTATGTATAAGAAATGGCCTATTTTTTAGTAAACAGATGCAAAATACATATGCCTCCTGCACTCACATAAGTTGTTGGCAATCAATATTGGCACTGTTTCTCAATGAGTTTGGTAGGGCATCAGAATCCTTCTCAACACAGCTTCTAAATAGCCATACCAACCAATCAGAGCTGGGCCATGATGTTAAATCTGAATGCCATCTCTGGACTAATTAAGAGGGTAGGCTGTAGAGGCAGATGGATGAGCATTTACCTGCTGTGTAGCCAGGTAGAGGAGCTAGTGGAGCATGGGCTCTGGATTGGTTCATTTGCGTATCAAAGGCATGCTCCCAGTGGAGCCCTTTACTAGCTCTAGAAATTAACTAGCCATGGGAGGGGCTATCTCTCAGGATTAGCAAGGTCCCAAGATGTCAAACCATCGTAAAATACAACAAATTATAAAAACCATGATTAATACAGTTGTCTTAAAGTTTAAGGAAATATATGTGCACCTGGGTCATATGTTGAGCTATTAATTAATGTCTTTTCCTGCCTATATTTCTCCTCCCACCTCCCTGCCTCCCACCCATTGAAGCACAATGCAGAGCCCAAGAGGAGCTGTGTGGTGGGAAAAGAAGTCGAGGTAGCCTGCAGAGATTTTCCAGCTTCCGTTTTTCAAAGCCCAAGCCTAACAGAGAATGTAGAGGTTTTCCAGAAGAGAGAGAAGAGAGAATTGTGGAAGAAACAGAGTGGTTAGAAAAAGCAAGAGGAAGGGAGGGGCTTTTCTCAGACTGAAAAATGTTTCCCCAGATTCCTTGAGAGGTTCTGCATGTCTCTGAGCAGCAGGGACCCAGGTCCTGGCAGGACCCCAGAGAGGAATGGCTGCAGGTACATGTGGCTTTAGGTGGGGTTCTCTGCATTGGCTCTGTTGGGTGTGCCCCTGCAGATAGAGTGAGCCACTGTCGGCATAGAAAGCCACTGGCTAGGACAGTTGATGTGCCTGAGGGAGCCTGTGTGCACACGTGACCCAGGCTGGAGGGCCCCAGTACCTTGGTACTGTGCATGGCCTCTTGGACTGGCAAAACCCAAAAGATGACTGATGTGAAGTGCCCTGCCAGCTTGGTAGGATGGGAGCTCACAATGAAAATTAAATTAATTTATATAAAATAAAAAGGTGCAATATTTCTTGCACCCTTGAGTCTGGATGGAGATTCATACCCGCTACTTCTGTAAAGTACTTAGAAGAGTGCCAGGCACACACTGAACACCTTCAACCACAGATATTGTTATTTTATTTATTTATTTTTTTTAGACAGAGTCTCACTCTGTTGCCTGGGCTAGAGTGCCATGGCGTCAGCCTAGCTCACAGCAACCTCAAACTACTGGGCTCAAGCAATCCTCTTGCCTCGGCCTCCCAAGTAGCTGGGACTACAGGCATGTGCCACCATGCCTGGCTAATTTTTTCTATTTTTAGTAGAGACGGGGTCTTGCTCTTGCTCAGGCTGGTCTCGAACTCCTGAGCTCAAACAATCCGCCCGCCTTGGCCTCCCAGAGTGCTAGGATTACAGGCGTGAGCCACTGCGCCTGCCACACAGATATTAGGAAAGTTACTTAAATCTTTTTATGAAAAAAAATCCCTTGCAATGTGCATTAACTGTCCCAGTAAAACTAGATTTTTCTCTTCATGTTCACGATTATCCACCCTCTGCCCCAGATTCATTTATCCCCTCTTAGCTGCTGTATTCTGTGTCCCAGGAGGCTGCTAACTTTTATGGGCTGCCTGACCCAGGTTATTTTGTTGGTGGGCTTCTGGTTGGGCTGACCAGGTGAGCAGGAACTGGGAGTGTGGGAAAGAGAGAACTGGGGGTTTTCTTACCAGCTTCCTCACTGCCAGGCACCAAGGGTCTGGGCTGCATCCCTAGCTGACCTCAGCTCCTGCTGGGTGGCTCCCCCTTCACAAGGCTATAATCACACTGCTTTCTCCCTTGCCCCTTCCGGCTTCAGAGTGGGAATGGCGTCCTCCAGTGGTTCATTCTGGAAGCTCAACACTCTTTGTTGGTTCCCTAATCCTGCCCATGCCTCTGAGGGCAGTCCCTTCAGTAAACCCTCTTCATTTGAAACATCTGAGTAGAATTGTTTTTTGCTAGGACCTTGACCAATAACATAAGCAAGATTATTCTCTCATTTGTTTTCCTAGCAACAGGGATGGTTATAGTGTTCTGGTCACTTTGTCCAACTCAGATTCCATTAAGATCCATGGCTCATTATCAGGCAGCATGAGGGCTGATTGGAACTGCAGGTCAGTCTGTGGCTGGCACTGTGGGGCAGTGTTTGATTGAACATAGGAAGATCTACAGCCAGGGCTTTGAAAGATGTTAGCATCAGCCTGACCTGGGTTCAAATTTCATTTCTACCTGCAATTTAGTTGCACTTGGATAATTTAAGTAACCTCTCTAAGTATTCATTTCTTCATCTGTAATGTGTGCTTCGTATTAGTATTCACCAGGTAGGCTATGGTGAGGCTAAGTAAGATGATGGTGAAAAGTGCTGGGCACGTGTGCATTAGCTTCGATATGTGAATATGGTCAGCGGCGTTGCTCTTTGGCATCAGCAATTGGTTTCCATAAAGTCAAACTCTTGTCATAGCTCCCTTAGCATCTTGCTCTAAGCTAAAAAGGTGCAGGTTCTTTTTTCCTGGGAACGCCTTCTGTAGGGTGGAACTAAGGTTCAAAGCCCTTGCCTTATCTGTTCAGGACAGAAACTTCCAGAAACAGAGAATGTGTTGGGTCCGTGGTAGTCACTTCCTAGATGTGACTCTTGAGGCAAATGGAAGGCCCCCCAGGCTTGATGGTGTCATTGAATCCCTGATGCCTCAAAAGCCCTTTTATAGATTGTACAGTGAGACCCCAGGCTCAGGATGACCCACAGTGGAAGCAACAACCCAGCTTCTACGGGCAATCCCCTCCTGAAGACAGGCTGTGGTGGAGTCCTGGCAGAGAAGTTTGGGGGACTAGGGATGGGGGAGTCTGGAGGGATAGACTGCTTCTCCAGGAATTTTTGTCTAGAAGTAAACTCATGAGGAAAGCCAGCCTGAGGTTCATTTTGGTTAATGTTGCTCTGGCAAAGTCTTTACTATGTAGGATAGGAGTCTAGGCAGTGATTTAACCCTGGCTGCACCTGGGAATCATCTGGGGAGCTTAAAAATTCTGATTCCTGGGTTCCCCCAATTCCTAGAGGGCAGAGAGGTATACAGAATTCCTTATATTATTAAATAATACCCACCTCTCCCCATTAGGACCTTTTACATACAAATACCTGTTTGCATTTCAAGTTGGTGTCTCTGTTTTCTTCACAGGAGGAAGTTAGTCTTGTTTCGAGGGCTTATTCATTCTAGCCAAGATCTCATGTTAGGCAAATACTAAGGGGAGCAACTCATGCCTTTGCTGGTTCTTGCCTATAACCTGTCAGGCTCCTCTTATGACTTTGGGACAAGTAAAAGAGTAGGGGAGAATGGGGAGGAGAACACCCTTTGTCATCTGCTGGTCGTTAGTTATTCTATCATCCTCCCTGCTTGGTGGGATGGATTTCCAAGCACAGAGGACATGCGAGCTGGTGAGTCTGTGTTGGCACTTCTGCCTCTTGGCTACTCCTTGATTTTGACTTGGTTTCTGGTTTAGTTGCTGGAGTTCTGCTCCTTCCTCTCCTCCCGCCTCTTCTCTTCTCCCCTCTTGTCTCCCTCCTTGGATTTACCAACCTACAAGGCAGTCCCTGGTACTCAGCACTGAATGAAAGCAGTCATGAGTGAATGAGTGCATACTTGGGACTCTAGGGGACTCTGCTCCAGCGAGTCACTGCCCTGTTGTGCAGGGCTCATCATCACCAGCTTATAGATCCTCAGCAGGAGCTCTGCCCCCCGCGGGAGCTTTCTTAATTGGGGTCCTTGTTACCTGCTTCTCTCTCGGCTCTGGTTAACATCCTCTGCCACCTGCTGCCACAACCTGCCACTGTGATCAGCCTGTTGTGACCCGCCAGGTGGAGGCCCTCAGTCCCACTGAAAGATGTCAAACTGACCATCCAGTGGGCCTTTGCTGAGGCAGGGAGAATGCTTTCATTTTAAATGACAATTTGGGGCCAAATATGAGGCAAAACCAAGCATGGCAACCAAGCTGGGATTTTCCAGCTAAGTGAATGGAAAACCTTCTTGGCTCTAGGTGCTAATTAGCTCATAGGACCTTGGGCAAGTGGCCACCATCTCTGGGCCTCAGTTTCTCATTCTGTACATTTAAGGGAATGAAATACATGATTTCTAAGGTCTCTTCTAAGATTTTCTGTCTATACTGCTCTGCTACTGTGCCTCTTAGACAGATGTTGCCTGACTGGTTGCCAGCCACCATCTGCTCTATTTGGGGCCAGGAGCCTGTGGTGGGAAAAATGCCTGCAGTGTTCTGTGGGAAGCTACTCCCAGCCTGAGCACAATCTCTGCTCCATGTTGGGGCCACAGAGTCCCTGTACCACTCTCACCTCTCAACATTAGCCCCTTGCTCCTGGGCTAACTGCTCTTCAGAGGGGATTATTTCAGGAGCTGGGGCTTAGCTGAGCTGAGGAAGGTGATTGGGCTGATAGAACAGAGCTGGGCTTGGAGGAGAGTTAGGGCTTCCCTCACCCGGAACCTCAGTTCCTTCATCCATCCATGCCTTTCCTACAACACAGGTAGGCCAGTGGAGACCAAAATCCAGGCCTCATCTATCTTTTTTTCTCTCTAAATACTCTGGGAAATACCAGGCTGCAACCTGAGGATACATTTGAATCGAGAGAGCATTTGGCAACAACTCTTTTATAGATGATGGCATTGACATTGTATCTGTTAGAGCAATTTACTCCTTACAGTAATTTTGACTTAGTTTGTCCTGCACAGAGGGTTATTTTAATCATCCTTTCAGTTGTTATTGATGAGGGCTCTTGGAAAAAAGATTAGAAGATTAGTTTAAAATTATCTGTAGAGAATTTAAAACAATAATAGGGATGTGAGTGCAGACTAAAACAAACCAAGAGCTACCATAGATATAGTAAAAGACTACTGTTTGATGAATTGGGGACATAATGGTAGCACTAGTGGCAATGTTTGGGCACACCCTTTCTTACACAGCTTGTCCTGAGGTTGCCCCTTCCTCTTTCCCTGCTCCTGCCCCTTCTCTCGTCTCTGCCTTTGTGCCTCTGCTCATGCTTCTCCCTTGTGCTGCCATGTTGGCCCATCCAGAGCTCTCAGTCCAAAGGGCCCTGTAGATCCCCCCTTTCCCCAGACACTTTCTTTAAAACCAGCATCTCCACCTTTAATTGCCAGGCCAATATTATCTGTAAAAGTACCCCTCATTTTAAGAAGGATTTCTATTAGTTTCCCAAGACACTAATAGTTATTCTGAGAAAGACATTGGGTTTCATAAACAAATGTCTTTGGGGAATGTTGACTTAAAGGTAAAAAGGGTTGTTTCTTTTTTTTGCAGAATTTACTAGAGCCTTTAATATACTATTGTGCTTTGTGAATCTCTTGATAGGAAAACATAGTATGTAGCTTTTTCCAAAGTCCCTTGGTTTACCTCCAGTAATGGGAGTGTTTAATGTAAGGATTCATGGGAGAATATGGAAAACATGAATCTTTCTAAAAATTATACAGTCACACTGCTGGAGCTTATGGAGATCGAGATATTATTCAAGAACAGAAAAGCTCCAATGAGGTTCCAAATTGCTCAAATCCAGAGTTCATAGGCTCTGGTGTCCTCTTATAAATATTAATAGGGCCCACATACTCACTGGAATATACACCTGTGTTACTACCATGCTCAATTCTCTATCGCCAATTCAAATTCATGAGCAAGTTAATTTGTCTGAGTCAGCTAACAACTGCTGTCTCTGGTTGGCAGAGTCTTGTGCCAGGCCATGACAAAGACCACTTAAAAGAAGGTGAATGTGCTTCCCTTTGGTCTCTAATGCAATCAGGGGTCCCTCCTGTGCAAAGTCAGCCTTAGCACCACTTCCCTAGAGCAGGGGCTCTGTGCCAGACAGCTTTAGCTAGAGGAAAAGCTGGGAGAGGCTGTCTCATGAGTGACATATACCTAGGATAGTTCACCCCTTGAGGATCACACATACACACTCCTCTTTTTTCCTCTCTATTCATTCCCAGAGATACCATAGCTAATATGATCTAACTGTCATGCCCACAAGTACAAAGGCACTCTCACCCCCACATGGGAATCAGCACAAAGTCATGGCAAATAGTGCATGCAGAGTCTCAGTTGTCCAGAAGCCTCATGTGATCATCAAGTCCATAGTCTCTGCTGGTGATTTGCTTAAAGCAAAGGGTCTCATCCTTGTAAGGGTCTGTGCATTATGGCCTCAGTGTAGAAATGCATCTCTTGTCTCTGATGGTGAGTGCATTGATTGCTTAGCATCTGGATTAGTGGGTATCTGGATAGCTACTGAAAGTGTGTAGCACATTGTCATGATCAAACACACCTTTTCAGTCAAGGCAAGAAATTGCTTTCTAGGTTTAAAGGAAGGAAAGATGAATTATATTGTAGATTCTCCTGTAGATGAGTGTTTTACTTTGGAGCTTGTTGTCAGGAGTTCAGATTGGACAAAGGCATCTTTGCTTCTTTAATTCCATGTGGGCTCAGCTGACTCTATAGGAAACATGCTGCCAGAGAAAACTCAGATGTCCACTGTGGGCTCTCTTTTTCAAAACAAAGTCAAGCAACCCAACATTCAAGCTTTGTAAAAGCAAATTTTCTATTAGTCTTAGTTTGAGAGGAGCTGGAGAACGTGGTCATATATGTGGATTGAGTTCATGGAGGAGCTTCAAGCTTCACCTACCATATGTGTCATAAACTGCCTGTCCCTGGCTTCATGATGGGATGTTTAGTGGCAGTAGTGGGTAAATTAGTGTCTAGTGCTGATAAACACAGGCTGGGACAAGAAAAGCTGTCCAGGGCAGCAGAAGTCAGCACTCCTGGACAGGGGATCAGAGGCATTTGGACCATCACTTACCCAGCCTGGCTGGTATCAGTGTCCAAAGGGTCTGATTCATGGGTGCCGGAGTGGCAAAACTCAACTTTGAAGTTTTACTTATACATGACCTAAGCGATGGTGATTCTTGGTGGATTCTCTGGATTAAGTATGTGTCTGGTGGAAGCCATAGAGCATAGTTGAAGGTGAACACATTTGGGGATCAGACAGACCTGGAATTGAATTTTGATCTTGCTACTTACTAGATGTTTGCCCTTAGCCTTATTTTTGCATAAATCTCTAAAAGGCTCAATATCCGTATCTGTGAAAAGAATATGATATTAATAATACCAACTTCTCAGGTTCTCCTCTGTATAGTATGAGACAACATATGCAAAGGTTTAGAAAAATACCTGGTACCTCATTGTCTCTCAGTAAACTTCTCTATTTTCTAATCAGAGTATAGAGCAATTTGCCTCTTAGTTAACAAAACCAGCAGACTTACACAGGCACACACATCTCCTCCCACTCTTCCTCCCCACTGCCTCATTCCCTGTCCCCTTTTGTTAAGCAGAGGAAAAAAAATAATTTTCCGCAGGTGATGGAGAGGCAGTTGTAGCAAGAAGCTCAAAAATCCTTGATTTGTTTCACCTTTTCTTTCGGGTTCTTATAATTCAGTTCTTGCTGGTACCCTCTTGCTTACCTTAGGAGTATATCCTCCTCTCTGCCATCCACTGACTTTAAATTGCCCCATTCCAGGTGTGGATATACTCCAAACTCAACTTTGAACTTTTACTTATATAGGACCTGAGCAGACATTCTATGACAAGGCATCTTTTCTAAGAGAATAAAAACCCTGTCTCTTGATCCTCTTAGCACAGCTGAAGCAGCTGGAATTTTCAAGCACTACTAAGTATTAGAGGAGAGCAAATAGGAAATAAAAACAAAAGGATAAAATCAGTTGGTTTACATACTTCAGGTTTCTGATCCTTGTTCAGTGAGTTTGCACTCAAGGTTTTCAGGCCCTGCTTGTTGATCCTTCCTGATAATCAACACTCTAGCTGTATCTGTGTGGGGGAGGTTGGGGGGGTGGACAGAAGAGTGGGTAATAGCATGTGTGTGGTGGGGGGATTGGCACAATTTACAGGCTTGTGCTACTTATCCTCACATCCTTGTTTCTCTTCCTTTGGAGAGACAACTAACACCTGCCTCCAAGATCTATCACTGCCACTTTCCTACTTTGTTTGCAGTCCCCTGAGGGTTCAGGCTTCCAGTTTAGGCTTCCAGTTTAAGAGCCAGTCGGTTACATCCCCAACTAGTTAAAGCCAAGAGTGACGTAGCCAATGGGTGATCTTCTACCCCTTTCACATAGGGAGGAGGCTTCTTTTTGTAAGCTCTAACGAGATAACAGTTATAGTGTCCATATAATGACAATATCCACACACAGAAGCTGTGTCTTTCTCATGATCTCTCAAGTGGCTGGCAAAGGATAACAAAGAGGAATCCAAATGTGGAGTCCAGTCAGAGGAGAAGCTGGCAGGGGTTAGGCCAGAAGGTCAGAGATTCTCTGGAAGGCTGAGATGGAAGAAAAACCTGGACTTGAAGCTCTGTAGACAGACAGGCCACCCCCAGGATTGTGGGTTGTCATACAGGTGTGCAGGGGCTAAAAAATCATTATGCCCAAGTTAGAGAGCAGGTGCCTGGGCGCCAGACCATGCCTGGGCCTCACTTGATGGTGGGGAGGGGCTTTTATAGGGTCAGCAAGTCTGACCTTTGTGGGCACAGGCTGTGGCGGGGCTGACCTTGAACTTGCAGCAGGTAGAGGTTTCTAGAGGCAACTGGGGAAGGGGTGTGGGGGTAATAACTGGACCTCTCTCTTTTGGTCTTACTCTTAGTTCTCTGTGATTCTCTCTAGAAAAAGTTCTAGCCTTTTCTCTCTTTTCCCAGCTCTTCTTTAGGCCTGGATGAATAAGAATCCCTTGGGTGCCTATTAAAATTAGAGTTTACTGGGACTGATCCCAGCGATTCCATTTTATTGGGTCTGGGCTGGGCCCAATAACCTGAAATTTTAACAGCCACACCAGTTGATTCTGAAACAAGGGTCTGAGGACTCCACGTGACAAACATTACCTTAGAATACTACATAAAATCTAGAACTGGATTTTATTTGAAGAGGTATTAAAACAATCTGTTCTGAAGAATATCCACATGCCATTGATAACTGTTGGCTAATCATGAACTTGCTGTTGCCTTTCTGACTGCATCATTGGCAATAGCCAGGAGCTGAAACTGATGTAAGGAAAAGCTATATTTCATCATATGCATGCATGTATAGACATATAATTCACGGCACTACGCTTATCTGTGTGCACACACGTAATTCATTTATCTTGACTCTATGTGGCAGGAATTGTCATTCAGGAATTAAAACCTATTTCTATAAATTGATGGTAGCTATTGCTGCTCCTGACTATGGATTGAAATGAACAACCAGAAATATTGGTGTTTCTGTGTTTGTGTCATTATTTGCTCCCCGCCCCCGCAACTCTAAAAGCCTTTGCAATGTTTTTTTCCTAATGAGGATATGAATAGCAAATGTTTGCAAGGTATAGAGATGATGTATCCAAGGGCCTCAATATTTAACCATCTCTTCTTTCAGTCATGGAGCAGAAGGAATGTTTAAAGAGACTCACTTGACTCTCTGCAAGTACGTGATGTGCAGCATCTGGTCTTCCTTGCTTGTGACATTTGCTGAGGATGATTCTGGAAAGTCAGGGCTCTTCTGGAAGGGTATGTTGCTGCTACAGCCAGAGATGATTGTGCTGCTGACTGGTTGTGCTGATTCTGGGTTAGCCTTAGGCTTTACATCTGTATTATTATTATTATTTTTCAAGGTCTCTGTCATTATGTTTAGAGGTAATTTGCTATGTGGTTGGAGAAGGCCAATACTAAATATATATTTAGTGGTAGTCTGATGTCTGGGATCTTGCTCCTGTACTTCACTAGCCAGCTGTGTGATTCTAGTCAAGACACTGAATCTCTTAGTCCTTGGTTTTCTCATCTTTAAACTGAGGATGGTACTTGTCTTACCTTCAAAGTCTTTGGCAGGGTCAAATGAGAAACTGGGTGGGAAATTCTTGGGGAAACATAAACTTGATCCAAATCCAGACAGTACAATTATTTTAGGCCCGGTTTTAACTGACACTCATGGTGGGAAAATGCATCACAGTCTTTACATTGATGCCTTTATATTAATGTCCAGAAACGCAGTTCAAAACAAACAGTATTTTTATAAAGTTTTAAAAATAAAACCCAGCAGTATTTGTACTCTCCTTTCTTCTTGACAATGATTTATTTCTTGTTTTTCAAAACATGTGACATCCAGGAATCTCTCATCTGAAGAACTCAGTGTATGCATGAATCCATTTATCTGTATCACAGACATAGGAAGTAACCCGTAAAATCTAAGGAACATTGAAGAATCATAACTCTAGAGAGAGCAGTGGTTCCAATGGTGACGGCAGAAGTTAGGAACTTGCTGTGGATTGCTAAGATTGTCATTGGTCATCTGTGGTGTCTAGCACCATGGAATATTTACAGCAGAAACCATAAAACCATTTATCAGCTGGGTGAGAGGTGGTTTCACACATACCCCTTGGACAATTAAGTCTGCAATTGAGCATATACTAAGCATAAATCAGTAAACTGAATGTCACATCTGTCCCATCACTAGGAAGTACTAAGTGAAGTATCACAAGAATGGAAAAACAGGCACCACATATACTCATCATTGAATTGGTATTAAGTGATCAACACTTAAGTGCACATGTAGTAACAACATTCATCCGATGTCGGGCAGATGGGAGAGAGGAGGAAGGGAAGAGTATATACACACCTATTGGGTGTGGTGCACACCGTCTGGGGGATGGGTACACTTCAAGCTCTGACTCGGGTGGGGCAAAGGCAATATATGTAACCTAAACATTTGTACCCCTGTCATGTGGAAATTAAAAAAATTAAAAAAAAATATATTTCTAAATAGAAAAAAAAAAATAAAATGCTGCTACTAGATTAGGAATTGGTGGAGATGAAGGTTCTTTTGCAGAATCTACCATTAACATACCAAGCAAGTCACTATTTATTTCTCTGTTCTAAAATTAAGGCTCATGTGGGCAACTCAACCAATCTCAAGAATTATTAGCACATTGAATGTGAAATTGCCTAGAGAAGTTTAAAATGTGGGGTAAATGTAAGGTGTTATTTTGATATTTCTTAGAGTTATAGGCATCTCTGAGTTCATTCTTTTTAAAAAAATTTTTGTTATTTGAAATATACATACATTTCATGAACAGTATACATCTTAAGTGCACATGAGCTCATTAATTTTTAAAATTTTATTAAAAAATTTAAATTCATTAAAAAATCTTCTCTGTTGTGCTTGATATGCTTGACTAAGGTGCTATTACAGTAGGTTCTGTGTTAAGATTGGATTATTGAGGCACTAAAGCTGATATAATATTACATCTCTCTAATTAGGAGTGTGTATGTATATTTAAAAACATTTACATTTGTGAGCATATGGATGTTAAAGGACCAAAATGTAGGAGTTATGATAAGAGTGTGTGTGTCTCTAATAGGGCTCCTGTAACTACAAGGGGCAGAAGAAGAAGAAAATGGGTAAGCCTACAGGTTTCCAGACCTCAGTTGTTATGGAAAACACCCCAGGATTTGGGGACCAGGCTCCTTACCATCATGGGCTCCTACGTGGTGTCTTTTGTAAAGTATCTTTGCCTCCTTCTATATGACTGCTCCATCTCATCCGAGTCACAAGCTCCTTCCTCTATTCCTTACTCATAGTTTCTTCTCTCTTGTAACTATGTGGCTTGCACATGGATTCAGCATGACTTGATCCCACCTATACATTAAGGCATATTTTCAGTTTTAGTTTCTACAAATGGAGCAATCTTTTCCATGTTTTTTAGTTCAAATTTCGGAGAGAGAAAATTTTTTATATAGGATGCTAACCAGCCTACTGATTGGTTGCCTTTGAGTTGAGAATTCAACCTCCGGATCCATAAACTATGGCCAGGGTGTGGGTGGAGAAGTCATTTGTGGGACAAAAACATATCTACCTATGTCTGTTCCTTGAGCAGGACCCATAGACTGGTCAGTGTCCCTAGAATGCCTGGAAATTGACAGCTTTAATATTAATGAAATGGGAGACTGGGGCAGTAGGTACCTTAGAGGTCCCAGGGATAATGGGACTCTGATAAGAGAAGGATAGAGGAAAGAGAGAGTGCTATTGTAAAGGGGATTAAATTCCTCCCACCCATTCTGTAGAAACAGGATTTGTCCAATGATGAAAAATCATGAGCTGAGATAAGTCAGCTAAACAGGTCACTGTGGGGGCATGGCTCACAGATTTACCAAAGGGTGCTAGCTTCCCATGCTGTGAGAGATGAGTTAGCCCTGGCAGATGTCGCTTCATAAAGAAAGCCCTGACTCATAAAGCAACGTTCAGATGTGAGCGAGGCAGATGGCTTCTCCAGGCTCAAGTATCCCAGGAATTCCCATGTCTCATTGCAGCATAATCCCTAGTGCTGAACATATATGTGTGTGATGTTGTGTTTTCTAATTATCTTAGCGTAATTTTGTAAAAAGACGTCTTCTCCAGTATTTTAGATGTACCCAGGAGAAAAAGGAAAAGGGAGTAAGCTGAAGAGATGGTTTTCTCCCTGGCATCATTCCAAGAAATGGAATGCCTGAAAGAATTCAGAAAGTTAACAGGGAGGGAGGTGCTGCCTGGTTATATTGCTAAGGAAGAAATCCACATATGACATTGAGTATATGCCTAAGCCTAGTGGAGGAGATACTTTGAATGCCTGCTCAGCCAAAGACACAGAGGTTGCTCATGAGCCTTTTAACACTGAAATTCCATTTATGTGTCAGGAAGAAGGAGGTGTCTTCTGTCCTATTACAGAAATTTGGGAAATGGGGGCTGTATTGAGCAGTCCCAGCTCTAGCTCCTTGTTTCTAGCCACAGTGCTCAGCCTCTTCTCTTCTTCCATCTCAGCTTGCCTTAAACCTGCCCTCATTCTTGCTCAGAAGGAACAGCCAGGTTAATGCCTTGGTTTCCAAATCTGTCTGTCCCAGAAGCAGCTCTGGGTGCTACATGGGCTGCATTAGGTCTCCCCAGCAGCATGTGTCTGGAGGATTACCCATCTGGAAGTCCTTCAGTTGCCTAAAGCCCTGGATGATTCTCTTTTTAGGAGCATCAAGGAGATTAGAGAACAGGGAAGAAAGAAGTGACTAATAACATCTTACCTGTTGCAGAGGCATTTACTACCTGTAGATGTGGGTGATTTCAAAGACATAAAGCCATGTGGGGTGCTATGGTTACAAGAG
>JAQIFY010001542.1:0-14094 GCA_028533085.1 Varecia variegata | reverse complement strand
ACTCATCATGTAGGTATACACCCATCCCCTCCCCCCATCCCCACCTCTGTCCAATACCCAATTGGTGTTATTCCCAAATGTGCACTTAGGTGATGATCAGGGAAACCAATTTTCTGGTGAGTACATGTGGTGCTTATTTTTCCATTCTTGGGATGCTTCACTTAATAGAATGGGTTCCAACTCTCTCCAGGAGAACCAGAGAGGTGTCGTATCACCGTTATTTCTTCTAGCTGAGTAATACTCCATGGTATACAAATACCACATTTTACTAATCCATTCATGAATTGATGGACATTTGGGTTGTTTCCACATCTTAGCAATTGTGAATTGTGCTGCTATAAACATTTGGGTGCAGGTGTCTTTATTGTAGAATGACTTTTGTTATTCTGGGTAGATGCCCAATAATGGGATTGCTGGATCAAATGGAAGGTATTTTTAACTCTGAGGTATCTCCAAATTCTTTTCCACAGTGCTAAGCATATTAAACAGGCACTCTAATTTTAGGTGAACATGACTTAAAGAAAGTACATTTCTTAATTGCCTCTCTAAAGTAATACCTATAACATCCATTTCCCTTTATTTTTATTAGTCTTAAATGGAAAAATACAAATATGTGGAAAATATTAAGAAGCACGTAAGAATAAGCTTCCCCACTCTCAGATCCCCAGCTGACCCTAAAGCAATGACTAATACACTATTTCAAGAGTATCCTTCCAGAAATTTTCTATCTGTATTTAAATATATATGAATATATAGTTTCAAAGTCAGTAATACACACAATATGCTACAGTTCTGCTTTTAACTTGACAACATATTTTCCATATCTTTCTATTATCAACACATATAGATCGTTCATATTTTTTGTCTTCATTGACACACAGAATCTCATTTCATGGAGGTATCCTAAATTATTTAATCAGTTACCTACTATTGAATGTTTGGGTTGTTTCTAGATTTTTGCAAATATAAACTTAACCACCTGGATTTTTCATGTTTATGAGATTATACATATGCATACAGTTTTAATTTTGGGGGCAAAATGTCTGTTTCTTTTTGGGCTATCTAGAATTTATTTTTGTTTAATGAGTGAGATAGGAATCCAGCCTTATTTTTTTTTCCAGATGGCTCGCCTGTTGTATCAAATCATGCCCTAAGTAAACCATCTTTTTCCCAGTGAGTTGAATGATACTGTTATTTAGTACTGTTATACCTGTACTAAATTCCCATCCTTATTGTGTGTACTGCTAAATGCTCTATTCTGTTCCCTTGCTCTACTTGTCTACTCCTGCATCATTACCAAACTAGTCTAATTCTAGTGGCATATGTTTTATTATCTGTTAGGATATTTTCTTGGGTCACTGAAGATGGAATTTTCTTTTGCTTCTTTAAATTATTACTTTGGTAGATGGATTTCACCTTTCCTCTATTTTATCTCTGCCAGCTGAGTTTTATAATGATCAGCAAATCACAAAACTATGTAGTATTGTAGTGATCTCCTAGTTTTCTTTGATAATTAACTATTAAACTAGTGGTTAATGTTTTATTACAAGTATTTATTTTGGTAAAAACGATCAATTATAATTTACTCTTGGGTTCGTCACTGAGTCATTTTGTGTGCTAGCAAAATAAAATAGCATGTTTGCTCATGTTTATAACTTCCAAGTAAGGGTAGTTAATAAAGTATTTGGATTATTCATTGCACTCTTCATGTAGGTATACACATGCTCTGCGCAGTGTGTCGGACACGTGCATACCACGCGATCTGTGCACCGTGCACCACGAGTGCATGACCCGAATTCTGCGCATCGCATGCAACAAGCGCATACCACGCAATCGACGTACAATGTGCCACACATGCATAACGCGCACCGTGCACCGTGTGCAACACACGCACACTATGTGATGCACACACAGAAGGTGACACACATGCATACCACGCATCGCACACCATGGATGACACGCGCATGAGGCACACTCCATGCACTGCGTGGGACAAGCGCATACCACGCGATCCGTGCACAGTGCACCACGCGCGCATAACGCGCATTCCATCCACCGTGTGCAACACGCGCATACCATGTGATTGCGCACATAGCGTGACACGCACATACTGCGCTCCGCAACACGCACATACCACACGATCTGCGCACCATGCGCCACACATGTGTAACACGCATTCCTTGCTCCGTGTGCAACACATGCATACCATGTGATGCACACACATAGTGTGACACGTGCATACTGCACTGCACACCGTGCGCCACATGTACATAACGCGCTTTCCACGCACTGCGTGCAACACGCGCATACCACATGATCTGTGCACCATTCACCACACGTGCATAACACGCAGCGCGCGGCACGTGCAACATGCACATAGCATGTGATGCGCGCGCAGAAGGTGACACGAGCATACCGCACATCGCACACCACGGTCAAGACGCGCATAACGCGTGCTACGCGCACTGCATGGGACAAGTGCATACCGCGCCCTCTGCTCACTGCGTGCGACACGCGCATACCACCTGATCCACGCGTCGTGCACCAAACCCGATAACACGCGTTCCGTGCACCCGGCGCAACATACGCTTACCAAGTAATCCTTGCACTGCGCGCGACAGGCACATATGGCACGCTGTGAGCACCGCACGTGACACGCGCATAAGGCATGCTCCGCATGCTGCGTGGGACATGTGCATACCACGCGATCCGTGCACCATGCACCACACGCACATAACGTGCATTCCGCACTCCGCACTCTACAGGTGCATATCATGCGATCTGCGCACTGTGTGCCACACGTGCATAATGTGTGTTGCGTGGGCCGTGTGCAATATGCACATACCGTGTGATCCACGTACTGTGCACCACACGCGCATAACATGCATTCCGTGCGCTGCATGCAAAACGCGCATACCATGTGATGCGCGCACATAGCGTGACACGCGTATACCGCACTCCGCATACCGTGCCCCACACGCGCATACCGTGCCCTCCACTCACTGCGTGTGACACGCGCATACCACGTGATCCACCACTGCGCGCGACAGGCACATACTGCACACTGTGAGCACTGCACGTGACACGCGCATAAGGCATGCTCCGTGTTCTGCGTGGGGCATGCGCATACCACGCGATCCATGCACCGTGCACCACACGCGCATAACGCGCGTTCTGCACTCCGCACGCTACAGGTGCATTCCATGCGATGTGCACACTGTGTGCCGCATGTGCATAATGCGCATTCCGTGCGTCACGTGCAACACACACATACCATGTGATGCACGCACATAGCGTGACAAGCGCATACCACGCTCCGCACACCGTGCCCCACACGCGCATAACATGCATGCCGCACACCGCGTGCAACACGCGCACCGTGTGGATTTCTTAGATGTTAGACATACAAAATCCCTAAGTTTTTAATATTGTAAAAGTCCACATGAAAATTCTGAGGCTGTTGTTGAACTCATTTCTTTTTTCTTTTTCCTTTTTTTTTTGAGACAGGGTCTTACTCTATTTCCTGGGCGAGAGTGCAGTGGTGTCATCATAGCTCAATGCAACCTCACACTCCTGACCTTGAGTGAGCCTCCTGCCTCAGCCTTCCAAGTAGCTGGGACTACAGGCTCATACCACCATACCCAGCTAATTTTTTCTGTTTTTTATAGAGATGGAGTCTTGCTCTTGCTCAGGCTGGTCTCGAACTCTGGCCTCAAGCAATCCTCACACTTAGGCCTCCCAAAGGTTACCAAAGTGTTAGGATTACAGACGTGAGCCACTGTGCCCGGCCTCTTTCTTTTTTTTTTTCTTTTAAGAGACCGGGTCTTGCTTTGTTGCCCAGGTTGGAGTAAAGTGGCATGATCATAGCTCACTAGAGGCTGGAACTCCTGGACTCAAATCATCCTCCTGCCTCAGCCTCCCCAAGTAGCTGAGACTATAGGCTCACACTACCACACCCAGCAATTTATTTATTTATTTATTATTTATTTTTTTAGAGACTGGGTCTTGCTATGTTGCCCAGGTCTGGAACTCCTGGCCTCAAGCAATCCTCCTACTTTGATCTCCCAAAGTGCTAGGATTACAGGCATGAGCCACCACACCCGGCTAAACTCCTCATTTCTTAAAGCCTAGCATGAACAGTAACAAAGTTACATAATAGTAAATGATAGATAAACGCTAAAATCCTAGCAATACTACATGTTTCATTTTGTAAAATAACACTTATTTTTGAAAACTGGTAGAAATTGAACAGAAAATGGTCTTAACTAGAATTGGATAATGCCAAATGCTAGAATATCCCATTTTAATAGTAATTTGCTGCCTCATCTTTCTTGTTTTGCCCTATTAGGTTCTGACTTATTCTAGAGAGGAGTGAGAGGTAAAATTAGCAAGAATTCTTGGGAGGCCAGAACAAACAACCTGCGTATGGTGAGTAATTGTTTCTTCATATTGATTGTTTCCTAAAATAGATATGGTATCATCTTTGTGTTGATATTTCCCTGGTGTAAGAATAAAAGAAATAAGCTATGAAAATTTAGACAGAAAGGATGACAACAACTGAGAACATGATTTAAACTCTCAGAATTACAGTGCTGGAAGGGAACTTAGAGGTTGTTTGATTCAACCCATGAATGGTACAGGTGAGGAAACTGCAGACTAGCTGGATTGAGTGACTGGTCCTAGAGTCAGGCTCATTAAGTAACAGGAAATCATGAGAATTTTAAAGACTGAATTGTAGTTCCCAGTATAAACAATGCCAAAAGTTTGAATATCCCCTGTTCATTTCAAAAAAGCATTTCCAAAATGGGTTTCCACATTCCTGACAATGAGAACAACCTAAATTTTACTTTATACTTACTGAACAACTTGAAAACTATTTGTATTTATTGTTAATAAAGGCTTTCAATTTTATGGTTTTCTAGGATTGTCGGAAGAAACACAAAGATGCCAAAAGAAAAATGAAACCAAAGTAAAAAAATGTCAGCATTGGTGTTGATCCTGAATGTGAACAAGGCTCATGTAAGGAAATTGATCCAGAAAATAGTTTTAGCTGACAAAGAAGAAATTTCAGAGTAAAGGGATAGTCAAAATCTGGCTGATGGAATATATTCTGGTAACCATCTTTTTCTATGGAATTCCTCTGTATTTCTTCCTAAGTAATTACTTCAAAAAATTAAACTGAACTTTTAAAAAATGAAGCACAAAGATAGTCCCCCAGATTGCTTCTTGTATATAATCTCTTTGCCCTCCATCCTCAATAACTAATGAACAACTTCTGATACAAGGTTTGCATGAAGCCTTTTTTAATAAATTGGTCAAAGCACTTAATGTTTTCCAAGTTATGCTTCGTGTAAATTATAGGCTATTTGGAATATTTATTTCTGATTTTGTCAAATATACCTTACCTCCATTCTGCAATTGTATAAAAGGATGAATTACAAGTCAATATTGAGTTCTACACTTGGTTCTGATGAATAGCTAACTGAAATGCAGGACATTTCAGACCAACATCTTATGAGAGTTCTGCGAGGACCAGGAGAGGAAGCCAAATACAGAGTTTTCCTGTCTCTGGCCTCTAGGAATTAGGGAGCAACATAATGGAGGCAGGTCCAGGAATCCCAAAATTCTAGTTAGACTGGAGGCTTTTGAAAAATACCAAGTATCTAAAAGATATGTAGTTACAATTGGGAGTCAGGACCCTGAGTCCAGATAGAAAACAGATTTAATATTACATTAAATAAACCAACCTTGCTTTTGGACTCAAGACAGATGTGTCTCCTATCAAAATGGGCTCTATACGAAATAACGTTACATGGAAAGTTCCAGGGACTATCATTGAACCATGATATATCTAAAATTACCTTAGTATTTATTGATTTACATCTTGCTTGAATATAAACTCTATGAGTGTTGGGATCTCATCTGGTTTGTTAACCATTATGTCCCCACTGCCTAGAACTGTGCCTAGCACATGGTGAGTGCTCTGTATGTTTTTTTTTTAAAATAAATAGAGTCCAAGGAACTAAGCAGCTTAAAAAGTTATTCCGATTCCTGTGTTTCTAAGACATTAGACTTCAATGAAAGTAGAAACAACTACTCAGCAGGATAAATAATTCAAATATTCCACCTTCTCTTGATGTAGATCATGTTTATACTTTTAGTAATCCATCCCTGTAACAATCATTTACTTTGCAGTTTGGTCAGGACTCACCGGGGACTGCTCATCTCTGCTCCATGTGGTGTCATTGGGGTAGTTTGGGGAGAGCTAGAGAATCTACTTCTAAGGTGGCCTGCTCACTCAGTGCTAGTCCATCAGCTTCCTTAAAGCATGGCAGCTTGTCTCTAGGGGCACATGTTCCCAGAGGCAGAAAGTAAATGCTGCCAGTCTCTTAAGGCCTGGACCAGAAACAGTCTCAGAATCACTTCCACTGTCCAGGAACCCTCTGTTCTGCTCTCATCTGGGCTCTCTGGACAAGTGATAGAAATAAACTGAACAGCCATGTGTGGCAGCTCACACCTGTAGTCCTAGCTACTCGGGAGGCTGAGGCAGGAAGATTGCTTGAGCCCAGAAGTTCAAGGCTGCAGTGAGCTATGATGATGCCACTGCACTCCAGCCTGAGAAACAAAGGAAGACCCTGTCTCTAACGGATACCAAAAACAAAAAAAAAAGGGGGAGGGGGAAGAAAGAAACTGAACAAAGTGGCAACTTGATAAATAGTAAAGTTATATAAGCATTAAGAGTTACCACTTTGATGGAGGATATTTAGGGCCTAGACCATAAATAATGTTGAATACATGCTAAACAGACTATCAACACATTCTTAAACTAAGGAAATACTTTCTACCTGTTCTAGGCCAGATCAATCTTTTTCTGTCCTTCTAAAGGATAAAATAGGCAGTTATAGAACTATTCTCAATTTGTCAAGGCCTAAAATTTCCTTCAGAGGCTCTGGTGCCAAAGCCTGAGGTCTACTGCCCTTTGTGTGGCTCCAGACTTCCTTTTATTATTAACCAGATCTGGAAAGTACCAGGCAGACATATACCAATGATAATAAGTAAATATGCAGGCTGGGTGCTATGGCTCAAACCTGTAATCCCAGCACTGTGAGAGGCCAAGGCAAGATCACTTGAGGCCAAGAATTCCATACCAGCCTGGGCAACATAGCAAGACGCTATCTCTAAAAAAAAAAAAAAAAAAAAAAAATTAAAAATTAACTGGGTGGGCCGGGCGCGGTGGCTCACGCCTGTAATCCTAGCACTCTGGGAGGCTGAGGCGGGAGGATCACTTAAGGTCAGGAGTTTGAGGCCAGCCTGAGCAAGAGCAAGACCCCGTCTCTACTAAAAATAGAAAGAAATGATCTGGACAGCTAAAAATATATATAGAAAAAAATTGGCTGGTCATGGCGGCACATTCCTGTAGTCCCAGCTACTCGGGAGGCTGAGGCAGAAGGATTGCTTAAGCTCAGGAGTCTGAGGTTGCTGTGAGCTTGATGCCATAGCACTCTAGCCCGGGCAACAGAGCGAGACTCTGTCTTAAAAAAAAAAAAAAAATTAACTGGGTGTGTTGGCCTGTGCCTATAGTCCTAGCTTCTTGGGAGGCTGAGTAAGGAGCATTGCTTGAGCCCAGGAATTCAAGGTTAAAGTGGAGCTATGATTGCACCACTGCATTCCAGCCTAGGCAACAGAGTGAGATCCTGTCTCTAAAAAAATAAAATAAATTTTAAAAAATTTGTTTTTCATTACAGGAAGCATTTTAAACAAAATACAATAAAAATTTTAAACTTCGTTGACAGGCCCGCCCTTCCTTTTTGTTATATCACTCCATATGGCCATTTACGGCAGAAGCAGCCTTGGGATTAGCTGCTCACGACCCCACAGTATAATTCAGTAAGCTGCTGCTTGGAAAGTTTCTGTTTGGTGATACAAATTTTAGGTAAGATTGACACGTGGTGAAATGAACAGATCCTAAGTGTCCAGTTAGATAAACACTGACAAACATAAGATGAAGAATATGGGCCTTGCGGCACCCCCGGCCCCAGGGGCGCTGCTTCCCAGTCCGCCACCATCCACCCAGACGTCTCCCCATCGAGACTTAAGATCTAAGCCTGCCGGAGGGTATCAGATCCCAGCAGCGCGCGAAACCCAACCCCACCTCCAGGTCAGCGCTAGGGGTTAGCTGTTCCCAGCACGCTTGCGGCTCATCCTCAGGGCTGGTGGGCGTGGCCAGGGACCCGTGAATCCAATCGGCACCCGGCTTGTTTGCATGTGTCAGGTGGCGCTCTCTGATTGGCTGGTGCGGAGCGGGCTCTTCCCTTTTGCCCCGCACTGTTAGGTGGTTGCATCACCTCGGCGGCACGCCGGCCCGCTGCTTAGACGCCGGCTTTCCCCTATGCTAGCTGGCTCGCGGGGCTGCTCAAGTACGTCGGGCCTCTCAGGTACGCCCTTTCCTGCCTGCTGGGTCCTGCCCGCGGAGGTCCCTCGGGTGCACCAGGTCCTGCCGCCAGGCCCCTCAGTTGCGCCGCGTCCTGCCCGCAGAGGCGAAAGTCGGCGCAAGCGTTACAACCCTGTGACAGGAGCGCACGATTTAAAATATGTAAAAAATTTAAAAACGTGTTTCTTCAGGGCTTGCCATGCATTAGTTGCTTGTATATTTCCAAGGAGGACGATTGGGAGGCGGTCTAAGGTGGCGCTACAGAACTCAGAACTGGGTATGAATTTTGGCCTGACTCCTTGGGCCGAGGACTACAATCCTCGGAAGTTCCTGTGATGCACACTGGGAACAGGGTAGTTCTTGAACCGTTGGATGGTTGTGAGAATTCAGGGTGATAAGAACAACTGGAGAAGTTCAGAAGGTGGGCGAGATTACTGCGAAATCTAGGTATTCATAAGAACAAATCAAGGCTTGGTTCCCAGTGCCAGGCCTTCCTGTGTCCGGTTCTCGTGAACGTGCATTAATTGCTCGGGACCTGGGGTCAGAAGGGTGTAAGCGCCGCGTTCGGGTACTGAGCTCATTTGGAGACTGATAATGCAGGAACCAAGCGCAGGCCTCGCTAGCAGCACAGAGGAGGAAGACTGCTTTTCAGTGGAATTTGGAGGTGAGACAAGGAGGCGGCTTGTCAGGAGCTGCCACTGGGCTTTGGGCCTTGAAGATGAGTAGGAATTGGGGCTAAGAGGAAGAGAGGCCAGGGGACTATACGTAGAGTACTGCAGGATTTGAAAGTACTGGTGTTGGTTCAGGAGATGAGAAGTCGCTGTCACTGCAGCTTAGGATATATGTGAAGAATAAGTGGGAGATGGCTCTTAGTTTCCAGCCTTATGAGTTTATGTTTGCCTTTTTGAATGAGGTTGTGTTTGAAATGAGTAAAAACCTTTTGAAAATGATGTATTACAGTATGAATCGGTGTAACTGTGACTTTTTTCTTTCTCAGTAGATACAGGTAATTTTTTTTGATACGTACCAGTTAATTACTTTTAATGACTGCATGATACTCATTTTATTGATGTACCATAATTTACTTTATTCAACATGGATATTTAAATTCTTTTTGGTTATTTGCCTATAGAAACAATGCTTTAGTGAATATCTTAGTATACATATTTTGCACATTTGCATGAGTATGTCTATGGAGTATATGTTAATAGGATGTAACTAAATTGAGGAAAGGCTTGAGATGACCCACCCTGAGGTTAAGTTTGATTTAATAAAACAGTCTATGAAGACCTGGGAATGAAAAAGGGAGAACAGAGAAATAGACTTAGAGGTAGGATCCACGTCTCTTGATGATTAATTGGATATGTGTATTATCTGGGTAGTATCAAGGATGACTCAGAAACATCATGCCTAGGTAATGGGAAGAATATTTGAACCACTAGTACATTAGAGTTAAAAGGGGAAGCAATTATGGTCAGAATTATGAAATTTTAAACAAGATGTGGTTTCAGTGTGCTTTTCTAAAATATATTGAGATAAACACAAGTGAAGGTCAAGGAAAGTACTCTAGAAATTGCTAAACAGGAAGTTGAGGGTAAGGTAGACTGAAGCAGTTTTGGAATAGGGAAGAGTGGAGGGCCTGGACTATAGTAAGAGGGAAGCAGAAGAGATAACATCTCTGTGCACAACGTGGCACACCCCATCCCTGCCCTGTGGTTGCTGGTTGCTGTTGTGCAGGTTCAGCTATCCAGTGGATACAATGGGCTATAGTAATCCTGTGATTTATGCATGGGGGCTGTTTCTCCGCAGCAGCCGCCATAGCCCGGTCACAGGTACATGGTTTTTCCTGAAATAGTCAATGTGGTTTACTGGGTCTTTTTGCTTGGCATAGTACTTCAGTGATTCTTACTCTTTGGGGGAGTAGATACTTCCTAGAAAATTCAGCAAATGTTATGAGCCCTCTTATTAGGAAGCTTAAATCTTATTTTCTCGAAAAAGAAAAAAGGTTCAGATAGATATCCCTGAAGAATTGTCAGAACAATGCAAAAGTGGTAATCCTCGAACTTTGATGTGAATGCTAATCTCGTAAGGATGTTGTTAACATGCAGTTTAGATCTGAGGTAGGGTTGGTTGGGGAATCTGCATCTCTCATAAGCTCCCATAGACATGGGCCATCATAGGAGCAGCCTTGAAGAAGAGATTAGACGTGACGAATGTGTTGATATCTGAAGTTCTATTAATCTTCTGATACAATCTCCTAAGTTTCAGTTGGCCTCTGATAACATAGCCAATGAACCTTAATAAATCAAAAAAATGTACAGATTTACACTTCTTTCTGTTGTTGAAAGGCTGGAGTTTGTGATGATGAGAGTTGAAGATCTAAAACACCTTACAAGTTCTATTTAATACCACTTAACGGTACACTCTGATCAGAAATAGCTGTTTCAGTTAGTTAAGCAGCCCAACTGTTCTTGCCTTGTTTTTTTTTTTTTTTTTTTTTTTGTATACTCAGAGGGAGGCCAGCAAAGTGGCTCATGCCAATAATCCCAACAACTTGGGAGGCTGAGGCAGGATGATTGCTTGAGCTCTGGAGTTATGATTATGCCACTGCACTCCAGCTGGGGTGGTAGAGTGAGACTCCAACTCTATACAAAACAAAACTCAGAGGCATTCTTGCATCTGAAAAGTTAATGAACAAAAGGAAAGACTACTTGTTACGGACTTTTTTCTTTGATGACTTGAATGGATTGCTGTGCTTAGACTATAATGCTCTCAGTGCTTTTCTGCATTGATTGAGGTATGTAGGTGTCTTCTACTCAATTACCCCAGACTGTTAAGGTTGTTGAGTACTTAAGGTTTTTCTGTCTTCTCTTTTCTCTCATTATCAGCAATCCTGTCCCAATATAATCTGCTATTGGCTTGGAAATCTGGTCACCAACCTTATTACAATTGTACCTAAAAATAAATAGGCTTTGTTTGAGAAGGAAGGGGCTCAAGGGTGCTCACTAGATAATCAAGTCACAGATTGTTCAAGTGTCTCTGCTTGAGTTTATTAGCAAAACTTTTACAATTTTTAAAAAGACACTAAGACTTCTCTTACTAGGAACTAAACCAGAGAGGTATAAGGCTTGTCCTTTATACAAATCATGAATAAGCAATAAAAGGGGTAAAATGGAAAATTGGAATAAACTATATTTGAACGTGAGATTCTCATCTTTTTAGCTTTAAGATTTTTTTTTTTTTTTTGAGACAGAGTCTCACTCTGTTGCCCGGGCTAGAGTGCCGTGGCGTCAGCCTAGCTCACAGCAACCTCAAACTCTTGGGCTCAAGCAATCCTACTGCCTCAGCTTCCCGAGTAGCTGGAACTACAGGCATGCGCCACCATGCTCGGCTAATTTTTTCTATATATTTTTAGTTGTCTGGTTAATTTCTTTCTATCTTTTAGTAGAGACGGGGTCTCACTCTTTCTCAGGCTGTTTTTAAGTTTCATTTTCCTCAAAGAGAAAAATCAGGTTATTTCAAGATAATTGCTTTCTATCTTGTGAGTATAGGTAAGAAATTCTTAGCTACTTTGAGAATTTTTTTTGATTATTAGTGAGTTTTTTGGACCATCAGATAGAATATGTAAGATTTTCTTGTTTAATTTTAGAAATATTGTCTACCATTACTGAATATTATACCGTAATTGGAAAATAATAGTGAAGAATGTGATTTGGACACAATTTTGCATATCCAAAAATAACTCAAAATGATTGATGGCCTAAATAGAAGCTAAAAATCTGCAACCTTGTATAGGTAATGGTTCATTAGATATGACACCAAAAGCTCAAGCAGCAAAACAAAGCATAGGTAAATTGGGCATCACTAAAATTAAAAATTTTTGTGCTTCAGAGAATGCTATCAAGAAAATAAAAAGACAACCCACATATCAGGGGAAGCTTTTTACAAATAATATATCTGATAAGGGGTTTGTATCCAGAATATATAAATAACTCTTAAAACTCAACCATAAAAAGACAGCACAGTTGGAAAATGGGCAAAGGATGAGTAAACATTTGTCCAAAGAAGATACATAAATGACCAATAAGCACACGTAAAGATACTCAACATCATAAATCATTAAGGAAATGCAAATCAAAACCACAATGAGATACTGCTTCCCACCCTTTAGGATGTCTATAATCCAAAGGAGGACAATAAGGAGTGTTGGGAAGGTTATCCATAAGTTGGAATCCTCATTCACTGCTGGGGGAATGTAAAATGGTACAGTCACTTTGAAAAACATTTTGGCAGTTTCTCAAGAAGTTAAATACTGAGTTACCATATGATCCAGAAATTCTGCTCCCAGCTGTATACCCAAGAGAAGTGAAAATAAAGATCTGCAGAAAAACTTGTTCATGAATGTTCATAGCAGCATTATTCACAATGGCCAAAAAGTAGAAACAGTCCAAGTCTCCATGAACTGATGAATGGATAAACAAAATGTAGCATATTCCTTAATGGAATACTATTCAGCCATAAAAAGTAATGAAGTATGAGTACATGTTACAACAAAAAAATGAACCTTGAAAACATTATGCTATGGAAAGAAACCAGACAAAATAGGCCACATATATATGATTCATATAAATTTTTTTCATTTATGAAATGTCCAGAATAGGCAAATTTTTAGGGGCAGAAAGAATATTAGTGGTTGCCGGGGGCTGGGAGAGGAGAGAGTGAGGAGTTACGGGGGTTCTGTATGGGAATGAAAAAAATGGTGAAATTAGGGGTGATAGTAGCCCTACCTTGTAAATATACTCAAATCCACTGAATTGTACACTTTGTGCTTTATGGTGTATGAATTTTACCTCAGTAAAGCTATAATTTTTAAAAAGTATGATGGATAGTAATATGTACACCCATTTTAATAATGCAGTAAGTACTCTGTCATTCCTAGGTTTCTCTTTTGGCAATAATAAATTTAATTTCTTTTGCAGCAACAAAATGGTTCGACAAGTTCCAGAAAACATCAATTTTCCTGCTGAAGAAGAGAAAATCCTGCAGTTTTGGTCCGAATCTAATTGTTTTCAGGAATGCTTAAAGCAATCCAAACATAGGCCAAAGTATGTAAATTTCTTTTGGTAAGGGTAGAGTCCTTAAGAATAGTCATTTCTTAGACTGAGTTCCATTAAAGCAGAAACTCTTTATTCATCTTTATATTCCCAGAATCTCCCAGCTCTCTATATAGTGGATAGTCAGTAGTATATATACATTGAATGAATGAATTCTTAATTATTAGGGTAAATTCAGTTTCTTTAAGGTATCATCTGAGTAATATGTATATATTACTCTGTTTCTTTCCACCTTTATCCTCATCACCATCCCCATTTAGGCACTTATACCTAAGTATAAACCTATAGAAGGCTACGATGGTGCTACCTTCCTCTAGTCCCCGTTCACCTAAAAGACTAGTCTTTTAATCACTGTTTTGTTATATATCTTCATTTCTCACAAACTTTATGAGATTGGTGTTTATTGCCCTATTTTACTGATGAGATAACTGAAGATCAGGATAAATAACTTGCCTTATATCATGGAACTAATAAGTGAAGAATGAATAGTTGAATGACGGTCTCTCTAGCTCTACCATAACTGTAGCCTTTCTGAAGGCAGGAACACCA
>JAQIFY010001541.1:0-14095 GCA_028533085.1 Varecia variegata | reverse complement strand
TGTCAGGCACTATGCTAGGCAATTCACATAGATTATTTCACTTAATCTTGATGACAACTTGGTGAAGAAATATTGTTATGATACTTATAAATGATGACTCTAAAACAAGCTTGAATAAGCAAAGTAATTTGCCTAACGTACACAAATAAGAAATGGCAGAGGCAGGATTTGACTTGAACCTAACAAATCAAATTACAGAGCCCAATATCATTTGTTAGGTATAATTTATATACAGTCATCCTTTTTTGTGTACAATTCTGAGCTTTGACACACATACACAATCATGGAACTACTACCACACTCAAAATATAGAAGAGTTTCATTACCTCCCCAAATTCGTTCATGCTCCTATGTAGTCAACACCTCCCCCCATCTCTACCCCATAGAAACCGCTGATCTGTCCCCTTTCTTTAGTTTCACTTTTCCAAAGTGTGATAAATGGAATTGTGCAGCATTTAGCCTTTTGAGTCTGGCTTCTTTCATTTAGTGTAATTCACAGAGATGCATATATGTTGTTGAGGAATCAGTGGTTCATGCCTTTTTATTGCCAAGTACTATTCCATTCTATCAACGTACCACAGCACGTCTATCCATTCACCCTTAGAAGGGCATTTGGGTTTTTTCCAGTGTTTCATACCCTAATATCTTAACCATAATAAAATTCTGCCTTCGATCAGCCAGAATCTTTCCTGATTATCATAGCCAATGTTCCCAATGATATCTTTGTCATAGTGTTCTCCTTGGGGTTCCTTGAGAACTTTTGCCTAGAGCTAGAAAGAAACACCAACTCTCTGGTTCAAGCACAGTTCGATGGGGTCATATTTTCTCTGATGAGGAAATACCATTAAATTTTCATTCTAACAATCATTCAGTACCCATTACATGGCAAGTGTTTAAAACTGTATGGAATGAATAAATAAATGAATAAATGAATGCCAAATAAATTATCCAAATTAATCTTCTAACACAGGAGGGAGAGGAAAGGGTAGTAAAATCAGGATTCATAATTCAGCCTTGGTGTAGAAATAGTTTAATAAATGGTACATAAGGTACTGAAAAACATTAATATAGAATTCTGGAAGTCCAGAGTTTATTTTCCTGCATTGTGCCAACACCATTATTTGAAAAGTGAAAAAAAAAAAGAAAATATAATGATTGTTGATCTGATTTCACAACATCAAATAACTACCTTGGCTGCATCTTTTCCCAGTCTTAAACCTTTTTTCTCATGTAATTAACTAGTAATTTAATTGAATTGGCCAAATCAGCCTTTGCTTTGACATTGATGTTTTTCTAAAAATTTGTTTTTTTATGATAACATAGCTTCAGATAGTCCTACTCAAACAAGTTGAATTTGGGTTTCAAAAATTCTCTTCCTTGTAACAAGGCAATTTACTTACTGAATTCAATCCATTGTAGTCAGAATAACACTTTTGATTAAACTCAACTGTGTGATACAGTTTTCTTTGCTTTTTTTCCCCCTCTACAAAGGATGTACATCAACAGAATCAGTGCATTGAGAAAACACAGGTCTTGGAGCTAGAAAAGTTTGATTCTATTCTATGTTCTGTCATTTATGAGTGCTGTGACTTTTGACTAGTTTTAAAACCTCTCTGAGCTTCATTTCTTTATCTATTGGGTGAAGATAATAACTTCTGTGCCTCCTACTTTCGGATACTGTGGGGTTAAAGGAGACCATGTATATAAGTATCCTTTGTATGCTGCACAGTAAGTGAATGTGGCTCCAATGTTCAAGGCCACCCAGATATTAGTATAATATTTTCCTTGTTTACAACCTCTTCCCTGACCACCATGTCCACCCACACTCATTATTCAGGGATTATGAGCACTCTGGGCTATTTAAAATGAGCACAATTTTCTCAGAGGGTAGTTGACATGGATCTTAGTAAAGCCTTGGGCGTGGATGAACTTCTTGCTCATGACCTGGAGGAAGGCCCTCACCTCAGTGAACACACAGCGTGCTGCCCAGGTGATGAGTGGGACTCCCCGGACTGGTGATAGGTTCTGCAGACGTGAGTTGGACTTGTATCTTTTGGCTTAGTTTCCAATCAGTTTTCTGCACTGGCCACACTGGGGACTGGACAATGTTGACCTTACTTCTTGCCAAATAGCCCACCCTCACCCGTGTCAGGCCAGATCCCACTGAGGTCACAGGCCCCTCCCTTACTCTCAAGCCCAGTTTACCCAGCTTTAGTCTCTAAATCCGTGAGTGAGTGGCCTGTGTGTCTTTCTATAATTAGGTCTTCACTTTTCATTTTTAAAAATATGTTTTGAGACAACCTGGATACCTCTAACTGATGAGAAAAAAAGTCCTATACGATGTAGTAGAAAAAAGATAAGCATAAAGCTACAGATGTCAAGACCTTATCTTTCTAGAAGTGTAAACTTCTAGTCTAATAAAAAGATTCTTATTTAGGCCGGGCATGGTGGCTCACGCCTGTAATCCTAGCACTCTGGGAGGCCGAGGCGGGAGGATCGCTCGAGGTCAGGAGTTGGAGACCAGCCTGAGCAAGAGCGAGACCCCATCTCTACTAAAAATAGAAAGAAATGATCTGGACAGCTAAAAATATATATAGAAAAAAATTAGCCGGGCATGGTGGTGAATGCCTGTAGTCCCAGCTACTCAGAAAGCTGAGGCAGAAGGATTGCTTGAACCCAGGAGTTTGAGGTTTCTGTGAGCTAGGCTGACACCACTGGGACTCTAGCCCGGGCAACAGAGTAAGACTCTGTCTCAAAAAAAAAAAAAAAAAAAAGATTCTTATTCAGTATGTCCTCTCTCACTTTGACAGGTAGGTTTCTGAAACCTCCCATGATAGGGCGATAAGTAAGTGAACTTTCGAGAAAAATAAGGAAAGGAGGACCAAGGGGGTGAGTGAACCCATGGAGGCTTTTGAAAATTTTTAACCTTGACTAAAATTATACATATATAAAATAGTGTAGTGACTTTTACTGTATCTAAAATTAATACAAATTGCAACTCTAATTTGCTGCTGTCATTTTTGTTCACTGGTAACTTTATAGGATCTTCCCTCCACAACAGTTTCTGGGAGATGCTCATAAATCTGTGTTGCTTAGTTGCAGATAATATGCATACTGTGGCATAGGGTAGGTATTGATCCATTCAACTTTGTTCTAATCCCCTTGTGTTACACCTTATTGTATGGCTGCCCTATAGCTTGGATTCTGCAAGTGCTTGGTTCCCACCAAGCAGATGCACCCATGCAAGAACTGGCAAGCAAATGTGAGGTGGGAGACTTTTGCTAGTGGGCGTAGCCATGGAAGCATTTGGCTTTTCAGCAAGAGCAGAAGCAGGAGTCCTATTATCCAGTCCATTATTTTTGTATGTATTGGGAGTTTGGTGGGATATCTATTTCACATTTTGCTGGGCTGGCTTGTAACTGTAATGATGTGGTTCTGCAGCCAGTTGTTTGGGCATCAGTTTTGTGACTCTCAGATGGTGGCAGAAAGAGTGTGGTCCAGAGAGCCCACAGGTAAGGCAGTGGCTTCCTGGTCCCTTAATATCCTGGTCATCCCCCACCTTCCTTATTGTGGCTGAGGTAGCCACTTCTTTAGTTGATCAGTTCTGCAGTGTTGCTGTTAGATTTATTCCTGGAATTTCTGCCTGCTGCCTACTCCTCAAGATACTCCACATTGTTTAAAGCAACTAATTCAGTAGATTAAACCTTTTCTGTACTTGAACACTGGTTTAAACATATACTAAAATATATTGGTGTAATTTTTCTCCAGTTTTGATACCTTTCTGATTTATGAATTGAAATTATTGGCTTTCTCCTCTGGAGTTCTATAACTCATCCCAAGAACACAGAGTAACTTGTGTACTTGAGTTGGAAAGATATTAATGGAATCTTTATTTAATAAGTTTACTTTTATTCCTCAAATGTTGTCCTTACAGACAGGGTTACTTAAAGTACCTGCTCTGCTCACCATGACTTCAAGCCAGAACATATTGAAATGTTGCAGAATTGGGTTAATTGTCCATCTGCCCTTTCTCCATAAGGTTCAATCCCCACTATGTAAGCAGCAGGGCAGCTGGAATGAGTTGTAAAAGCAAAATTATCCTCAAAGCTTTCAAATCTTCCACGTCGGCATTGCAGCAACTGCCTCTTCTACTTTGTCATGCTCTTTCCTTCCGATCATCCCAAACTGAGTGGTTTAAGCTTAGAAGGCATACAAAGCTAAATGGTTATAAATCTGAAAAATCCACATGCAATCAAATGTGTGTGTATTAGAATGTGGTATAAGTAGCAATCTTGTATGGGGAAGAATTACTGTCTTTATAGATTCTTGACCAAGAGATCAGGATACATTTGCCTTCATCTTTTAAAATTTATTCTTTAATTGATAAACAAATAAAAATTGCATATATTTGTAGTGTAAAGCATGATGTTTTGAAATATGTATACATTGTGAAATGCCTAAATCAAGCTAATTATTATAACATATCACTATCTCACATATTTATTTTTTGTGGTGAGCATTTGTCTTCATTCTGTGATATAGGGAAAATATCACAGAAATACTTGTGGAGACCATTCTTCTAAGTGAAGTGTCTCAAGAATGGAAAAACAAACACCACATGTACTCACTACTAAATTGGAACTAATCGATGAGCACACATCTGCTCAGGGGGAAGTAAAACTCAGTGGAAATCAATGGGGGCGGGGGGAAGGTGGGGAGGGGCAAAAACCTACCTAACAGGTACTATGAACACCATTTGGGTGACAGGCACACCTTTAGCCAGGACTCAAGCATTACAAAAGTGATCCGTGTAACTTAAAACATTTTTACCCCCTTAATATTCTGAAATAAAGAAAACACCAAAAAATTTTTTTTAATTCATCTCACATCTATTAATCGATTTAACTCCTAAAAAAATACAACAAATGCATTTTATTTTATATTTTTTTAAATGTATTTCCAATTATACTTGGACAAAATTTGAAGACATATTTTCCTTTTATTTCTTCTATCAATCTTCTTTGATAAAGGAGGTTGGTGAAAATAAAATTATTTTATTGATAAAAAATGGTCATAATATGTGTTTATGCTTTCATAGAATTTGTTTGCCTATACTGTCTCATTTTAAAAAGATCCATTATGAACTAGGAAGAGGAGGAAGGGAAGAGGGAGAAAGAGCTGGAGGTAGAAGGGGAGAAAGAGAATGAGGAGGAGGAGGAGGAGAGGAGGAAGAGGACAAGGAAGAAGACAATGATGTCAAAGATCTTTTATTTTTCCCCAGAGAGTAAATAATATTTGCAGACAGTGAAATCACAAGTTGTTGGCTAAAGACTAGTAAAAACATTTCTCCTACGGTCATTGCCCTTGTTAATGCACTCTATGTCTGGTGTTTAATAGTTTGGCATTTTAAGTGGTACATTGAAGCCTATAAAATATATTTGGCAGTTTGCTTTGGGTTAACTTTGCTTTTTTCTCTATCTGGATTTGGAAAAAATAAAAAAAAGGGAAAGGGTTGGCTGGAAAAACAGTGTGAGTAAAAGTTGAAACAAATACGGGCAAAGTAAATATTTCCTCAGAGGAACCTTGGTCTGGCTTCAGCCACTCGTTCGTGTGTTCTGAGCCCATGGAGAAGCATGTGTATGCGGTGATTGTACTAATTAGGGAGTTGGCTTCATGGCTGAAAGGCTCACCTATGATTCTCACTGACTGGTACATCAAATGACACCAAGATGTGGCCTTAAATGACTAAGGTTAAGACATCATCTTACCCATACTACCTACATCCTTATCTCTTAGAATTGCTGTATGTACATTTAGTTGGTTGCTAAATTAGAAGGTGATATTTGCGAAAGTATTTGAGGCTTTCTAGAAGAAAGTTCAAACCTTTCTAGTAATAAAAACATTATTGTTATAAACCCCAGACTAGACACTAGGTATAAAAGTTTCAACTTCAGCCAGATTTTTGGATTTCAGTATATTTTAGATACACCAGATAAAGAAAATACTGGCCGTTCTATGAAGGGAGAATGCTGATGTGTGATTTTTTCAGATAGAAGCTGAAACCAAGGGGGCAAGGGGTGACAACTGAATCGAGACAAATGGAAAATATAACCAACAATAGGATACAATTTGAAATAGGAACAAAATCTTTAAAGGTTTTAAGAATTAACAAAGAAAACACAAACTCTCCATGGAAATGAAAATGTACTTCTATTTTTAAGAAAATGAAAGAACTAATTAAAAGAAGAAATTGCATACTCCTAAATGGGACAACTTGATGTTAGATAATTGAATGAATCTGTAAGTTACATGTGATTCCAAACAAATTTCAGCTTGATATTTTTTGAGTAATCTAATAAAGTTATTCTAATTGTGTATGGAAAGGGAAAAAGTCAACTTTGAAAAGGTAAAGCCCAGAGGAAACTTGACTTACTAATTACTAAAATATATTACAAAGCCATAGTAGTAAAAATTATACATGTATTAGCAATATAATATATAATTGAATGGCACCACAAACCCATTGGGTAAGAAGGACTGTTCAGAAAACTCTCTCGTCCACCATTCTTATTTAGGATTAAGACCTAAATGTGAAAGATAATACTATAATATCATAGAGGATAATGTAGGATGATTTTTAAAGTGAAGGAAACTATTAGTTTTATCTCATTAAAATGAAAGATTTCTGTTCGGTGAAGGACATCAAGAGCAAAATTAATATGCAAGTAACAGATTTAGAGAAGTTATTTGTAACTTCAAAAATTTATAAGGAGCTTACATAAACCTTATACAAGAAAGTCCTGAAAATCAACAAGAAAAAGATAAGAACCAGATAGAAAAATGCACAAAATAAATCAACAGGTCACAAAGGAGAAAACTCAAAAGGCCAGCAAGCATATGAAGAGATAATCATATTCATCAGTAATTAGACATATTAAACTCACCATTCCAGACAATGCTAAGTATTGGTGGGACTGTGGGAACAGGAAAACCATCATCTGTGGTCTGTGGACAGCAGACTGGTGAAGTTCTGGAAACCACTCCAGCCAAAATAAACCAAATGCTACACAGTATGCCTTAGGAACTAGCAACCCACCTTCTGGATACATATCAAAGAGGAAAAGCAGACAGATATATACAAGGACATTTAAATGTGGTATTTTATGAGATAGTGGGGAGTTGGAGGCACTCAAGTTATCCACTTGAGGGACTAGAAAGGTAAAACATGGTGGATTCACCCTTTGAAATGCCATGGAGCCCTTAGAAGTAACCAACTAGATGTACATACAACAACATAGATGGATCTTATAAAACAGTGTTGAGTGAATCAAGGAAATAACAATAAGATTTAGATCATAATTCCATTTGTATACACTAAAGTGCAAATAATTCATATTTTATAAGAACATATATATATATGAAAGAGTACATATAGAACATGCTTGAATGAATGCCTGTTTGTTGGTGAGGTGGGAAGTGGGAGAAAATATTGGTGCAACAGGGAAGGAAGGAAGAGGAGGGAGGGAGGGACGAATGAACAGGGACCCCCAGACCAGGATGAGAATATGCCATGATTTCTTCAACTCTCTCTAAGAGTGCCCAAACAGGCCGGGCATGGTGGCTCACGCCTGTAATCCTAGCGCTCTGGGAGGCCGAGGCGGGTGGATTGTTTGAGCTCAGGAGTTCGAGACCAGCCTGAGCAAGACCGAGACCTCGTCTCTACTAAAAATAGAAAGAAATTATATGGACAGCTAAAAATCTGTATAGAAAAATTAGCCGGGCATGGTGGTGCATGCCTGTAGTCCCAGCTACTTGGGAGGCTGAGGCAGGAGGATTGCTTGAGCCCAGGAGTTTGAGGTTGCTGTGAGCTAGGCTGACGCCACGGCACTCTAGTCCAGGCAACAGAGTGAGACTCTGTCTCAAAAAAAAAAAAAAAAAAAAAAGAGTGTCCAAACAAACAAAACACAAAAAACAAAAACAACAACAAAAAAACCCAACCCTCAAGAAATGGAAAGATCTTGGATATGAATGTTTGCTCCATCCCTCAGACTACACCCCTTAGCCATTTTCCCCTAAGTTTATCTTATGCTCCAGAAGCTCCAATGGCTCAACCAACCTTCAAAGGGGTGATAGGGAGGAAGGGACCTTACTCTTCACAGACACCCTCCTTTAACCCTGCCTTTGCAAAAACCACTCCCCTCTCGGCCACTTTCCACCCACCGCCCTCCCTCAGTTAGGGGAGGGATGAATCAGACAGAACAGAAGTGTACAGCAAACTGGGTTTTTTAATTTGCTGAACTGTGTGCATTTTCCCCTGGCAAAGTGGTCATGGAGCCAGCCCTGGATGAGCCCGGAGGGAGCATGGTTCTAGGGGGAGGAAAGCACTTTGATGCCTCATTGTCTGTCATAATAAACACTTCACATCACCCACTTATACCGGTTATGATGAAAAACAGTATATTCTTGCAGAAACAAGGGAAGCGTTACCACTTTGGAGGGTCATCCAAAATGCTGTTTGGAAAGTAAACCTCACAAGCACATTCTCAGACTAAGTTTATTTACAGCTCTGGAGCTATCAATAACAAAGACAATTAAATTAGCTAGGTCAAAAGCCCATTTGAACTGAAGAACTCTATTATAAAATTAAAGTTTGTGGAAAGCATCCCTCACCAGCCCTTCTCACATGAAATTGATGGAGAGGCTTTTGGGGTTCGTTAAAATTCAAAAAGGATTAATAGCTTTCACATTGCAGCATATTACTCAGAAGGAGTGAACAAAGTTTAAAATACTTCACCCATGTAAATGAAGACTGGTTTCCTTGTTTTATTGTAGATACTGTGGTTTTTTTACAGAATCAATAGAGAGGTATTCGAGAGTGGGGGAGGTAACTGTTCTCAGAGAGGCACATCTGACTGCTCCATGGTGGTATGTAATTTGCTCTATCAAAGCCAGAACAGTCAATAAGTCAAGATGTGGCTTTAGCTGCGTCTCAGAATAAACACTGGATTTCTTCATTAACTGATCAAATACAGAGTTCAAATGGAATAGCAGTGTTCTTTTGTGTGGGGAAAAATAATGGATTGCAACAAATATTGCAGGGTTTTGGAGGCTGCCCCAAGCACAGAGGTTAGCAAGACATTTTCTTTGTCAACCTCAGATCACACTGGCATGCTCACAATGGAGCCTGCATTTCATTAGGCCTATTTTCTGACTCAAAAAAAGAAAATGTGTCCTTTGGGTCCAGTAGTCCTCAATGTAGCTTGACAAGTGCATTCTAGCCTGGGGCTCTGCATCTCTGTGGTTGGTGGTCTGGCACATTTGCTATAGATTTTTTTCTCCCTTCTTTCCTTCTTCCTTCTTTCCTCATCTCTCTCAATCTGTGTCTCTTCCTTCCTTTTTTTTCTTTCTCTCAATTAATACAACTGACTTTTTATGGGCATTTTCTTTCAGTAATAGTTTCAATGGCCAATTAATTAATTAAACATTTATCTCTAATTCAGATCTCTCCCCTTCATACTAAACTAGTATTTCCACTTGCCCCTTGTAATTGCTACTCAGATATCAGATATTCAACAAATTCAATACAGGTCATGTGATCTGTCTCCTCAAATACACCCCTCCTTTGATTTCTCTGTTATTCATTTTCTTTCCACCCACTGTCCCAATCTGGAACCATAGGAGGTCACCTGGACCTTTCCCATGTCCTTGCAACCCTTCCCAAGCAACTCATCTCCATGCCCAACCCATAAAATTAGGCAGCCTGGTTTCGCACCCTTCCTCCACCACTCTGTGACCTCTGTCAAAGTACATACAATCTCTAGCCTTGTTTTTCCTTGTTTGTGAAATAGCCATCATGATGGTAGCTACCTCGTAGTGCTTTTTAGGAATAAAAGAAGATTCCCCATGTAAAGCACATCTCACAGATCCTGGCATATAGTAATGATTTGTAAATGTGAGCTAGTTTTATTTTCTTCCAAACTGTCTTTTAAACATTTCAGCCACTCTGATGTTTCCTGCGTCCTCTGATATTTCTTTCAGTTTTTTATCATCCCTTACCCAAAAGTGGCTTCCTCTCTGGTCTCTGCCCACCAGACAAATTCCCATCTCATCCATTCACTACTTTGCTGCCAATACTATAATATCTTGCTAAAAGCCAAATATGACCGTGTAATTCCATGGCTTTAAAACATTAGTTGTGTTACTATGACTTTAGACTGAAGTGTAGACTTTTAATAAAGGCATATAAAGCACTTCACACTGGCCCCAATTATTATCTGGCTTATTTCCCATTTCTTCCCTAATTAACTCTATGCTCCAGATGGAGAATCTAGGCTAGTCCCATGGACATGTCATGCTCTTTGGTGTCTCCCTGTCATTATACTTTCTTTTCACTCTTCCTGTAATACTCTCCTCCTTCCTCCCCACAAAACCTTTCTCATAATCCAGCTTTATCCTCACCCACCTTAGGAAGCCTTCATCAGCCTGTGGCAGGGTTAGCCCCATCCTTTTCCATGATCTGAAAGCCTTTTGCACTTGCCACGATAGCACAAAGTGCTATAGATTGTGATGATTTGTTTGCGAAGTGGTTGTAAAAACATATTTGTATAAGACAGAAAAGAAGGCATTAGTTCTCTAATTTAGTGATCCTCTTTTCCTGACATCCTTTCTCACATAGGCATATTCTGCCTCTGAGGATCTTCTATATCTGTTTTTCTCAATAATGGTAAAGTTTTCCCCACGAGTCTACCAGAAATTACAATGAGAATGTTGGGTATGGTGATGCTTCTTCAATCATTTGTCACACGGTTTCCATTCCCTAATTTATCACCAATCATATTAGAGCTAAGTAAATTCTAGCCTTCACTTAAAGTACTCAGAGATAAAACTATTCACTAATGGTCAAGGAAATTTGGAAAAGTAATCAAAGTTAAGGAATGTGCAACTTAGAAATTCGTATATTATTCTCAGAGATAGAAATAGTTAACTATGATTCTTTAATAAGAATAGGATTTATTGTACGTTACTTTAAACTTTCCAAAGCATTTCTGTACACATTTCATCTTCTCAACAATTCTCAGTGGCATACAGGGCAAATATTATTATCTCTACTTTACTGATGAAGAAATTGAGGCTTAGAGAGGTTAAATGATTTTTCAAGGTTACAGAGCTAGTGAATAGCAAATACAAGAAACCACAGCATCTGCTTCATAATGTACTATTCTCTCCATATATTTTTTCTCTGTACTTCCACATATATATTTCTTCTGCTGTATATTGTGCCATCATTAGGGCATTCAAAAGAATTGCCTGTATCAGTAAAGATTTTGTTAAAAATTTCAGAGATCCTTTTAAAAAAATATTTACATATTTTAAAATTGGGGTTCTATTTCATGATAATGAAAATACATGCTTATTATATGAAATTTGAGGAAGTCCTTAAAAGAAATAAAAAACAAACCATAATTTTACCACTGAATGACAAAAAATATTATTATTTTGATTAATTTCCTCCCAGTCTTATTTCTGTGCTTGATTTATTTTGTTTCTTTGTTTTACATTATTATGATCATACTTGTGTTCAATATTTCATTCTGCTCTTTTCATGTGTTTTATTATTAATACTCATGTTTTGAGAAACACAGGATTACTAACATTATTAATGTGTAAGAATATTCTATTTTAGGACTCAATTAGAATGCATTTAATTTTGGTCATTTTCCATAATTTTTAGTTATCCTCAGTTACTTTATTCCTGTTAAAACTGGATACCACACCCCCAGATGAAGACTGAAGATTAAATATATTTTTCTTTATTTATAAACTATGTGTCTGGATAATAAAATTCAAACTTGAAGTCACTGGAAATGATTGGTGCTCTCTAGAGGTCAGAGAATTTTGAAGAGGGGGGTACCTCACCATCCCAGACAGGGTAAATCAAAGTGACATCAAACCTTTGTTTGACCAATTTTGAGAAACCACGAGTATGTACCAATAAGCCACGCTGTAACCACTGGGGTTCTGGGAGGACCTGGAAGGTACAGCTCATATTTCAGTTCAAATTCCCCAGACCCATCTTCCAAAATGCATCTCCCATGCATGAATCCCTGGATACTTCATTTTGGCTTTCTGAGTATTAATTAGAACAGTTAAAATTAAAAGTCTTGTTTCCCTCTCGTGTCCTCCAAGGGGGGAGACATGGTATTCTGATGTCTCTAACAGCACCATGGAAAAGAAATAGACAGTTGATTAAAAGATATCAAGCTAGAAGAGACCTTAGAGGACATCTAGTTAGAGGAATTAAAAGTTTGTGGCTCTAGAGTTAGACTGCTTGGATTCGAATCCTAGGTTTTTCGATTATTAGCTGTTTGACCTGAGACGAATTCCTTAATCTCCATGTGCCACTGTCTAATCTGTAAAATGTTGATAATACTAGCACCTACTCTGTAGGACTGTTGTGAGAATTAAATTTGATAATCTATATAAGGCACCTAGAACAGTGACTGACCCATACTAAGTCCTGAATAAATATTAGCTATTATTAGTTTTATCACTTCATTTTATAAAAGCAAGGACTGCAGCCCAGGGTTAATAACCCAAGTTCAACTACTTTTATATTAAAAACCAGACTTAAGAGAAATGTATTAACCATTCATTTCATAGACATTCCTAGCTGGGACTGGGAGAAAATCATTATACTATGGTTTGGCAAAGTTTTGCTTTCTATTTTTTAAAGTTGATATCTTCAAATTGAGCTCTTCCCTGAATTTTTAAACCCTTGTGTATTACAGAGGAAATTGAATCAATAAATTTCTGATTCACTTACCCTTAACTCATCAAAACTTCATTAGAGTTATTCGATGTCTAGGGAAGCCTTACGTGCCTCCATGTGCAAAGGTGTGCATGTCTTCCGCTTCTAAACCAATACATCTTTTCCAGCCAGCCATAAATAGCAATCAAGTGCCAAAAGACAGAAGAAGCAACTCTAAGTGCAGAATGGTTGAAAATCAAGGGAACCTTTTCTGGGCAATCCACATTCCCTTAGTCTGATTGAACAAGCCTGGATCTTAATCAATTTCCAATCCAGAATGCATGCACTTTCTTCCAACTAGTATTTATTGAGGTCTACTGTGTATCAGGAACTATTCTATCAAAAAGGGAAACATAAAGAGCTTTTTTCTGTTTTAAACTGGCTGTCTGTGGACATCCCCTGAGTTGACACTGAGGCTCTTCTGGCTGAGAGATGAGGACTTTCCAAGGACATTTGAGATAAAGGACTTTTCCATTGACCTAGCTTTGATATCATGGTCTTTCACTCTTGTTTCCTCCAGCTAATTTCTCCATGGTTTTGATCTTGCCAGTCACACATACACCAATGTGGACTCTATCTTTTAGTCTTCCACTAGATTCTCCATCTGGGGTTGACCTGCTTTACAACACTGGTTTATGATTATTATTATTGTTATTATTTCAGCATATTATGGGGGTACATAAGTTTAGGTTACGTGTATTTCCCTTGCCCCCCACCCCAAGTCAGAGCTTCAAGCGTGTCCATACCCCAAACAGTGCGCATCTCGCTCATTATGTATGTATACACCCATCCCCTCCCCCCACCATCTGCCTGACACCCGATCAATGTTATTCCTAAATGTGCTCTTAGGTGATGATCAGTGAAACCAATCTGATGGTGAGTACATGTGGTGCTTATTTTTCCATTCTTGGGATACTTCACTTAGTAAAATGGGTTCCAACTCTATCCAGGAGAACATAAGATATTCTATGTCCCCATTATTTCTTACAACTGAGTAATACTCCATGGTATACATATACCACATTTTATTAATCCACTCATGTATTGATGGGCACTTGAGTTGTTTCCACGTCTTTGCAATTGTGAATTGTGCTGCTATAAACATTCCAGTGCAGATGTCTTTTTTATAGAATGTCTTTTGTTCTTTTGGGTAGATGCCCAATAATGGGATTGCTGGATCAAATACACCACTGGTTTTGATACCAGTTCAAAACTGGCACTGCTCAGGGCCCTGACTTCTCAGTTCTATGGTTCTAACATGGACTACTGCTGGCAGAATGGATACTC
>JAQIFY010001540.1:0-14097 GCA_028533085.1 Varecia variegata | reverse complement strand
CCCCACTGCCCAGGAGGGTTGCTCTCCTTGGGTCTCCCAGAGGGACTTGGGTTCTCATTTTATTCTGGCATCAGTCATCTTCCTGTTTTGGACTAGACCAATTTTTTTCATGGTTTGGGATTTCTCACCAGCCTGGGAGCCCACTGAGGCCAGCAGCTCTGTGGGCTTCCCCTTGGGTGCCCAGGACCCTAAGAGGGTGCTCAGGAGTGGTCTGCTGAATGATTGAGGCCATGATCTAATAGTCGAAGGGGTCCAGTCTCCCTCTCCCCCTCCTCCTCTCCCTCTCCATTTTCCCCACCCACACCATGCCTGTCTACCCCTTTACCAACAAGAACCCTTTTGGAGTAGCTCATTCCACTAGAAAGAAGATGGAACATTGAGTCAAAACTTCCCCTCTCTTGGGTGGGGATAGGTGGCTCCACC
The DNA here is from genome assembly GCA_028533085.1 of Varecia variegata. Lineage (NCBI taxonomy): Eukaryota > Metazoa > Chordata > Mammalia > Primates > Lemuridae > Varecia > Varecia variegata. Next base: position 13,674 of record JAQIFY010001540.1, on the reverse strand, counting down.
CATCTGCAAAGTGGGTGTTGGCATTCACTCATTCACTCAGGACAATGGTTATCGAGTGCTTACACTGTGCCAGGGCCTGAGATCCGATGGTAAACAGGACATGCCTAGTCCTGGACCTCACAGGCTTTCAGCCATGAGGACAAAATTGACATCGGTATGTGTACTAGTCCTAATTGGGATAAGGCTTGAATGAAAAGCTCAGTGTCCAGTGAGATTATATAGAATGTGGTCCTGTCCTAAATCAGGGGGTAGAGATGGAGGAGGCTTTCTTGAGAAAGTAACATTTAATCTGAGATCTAAGGGTGAGTAGAAATAAACTAAGCTAATGGAGAGGCTATGGATAGGGGTATGGTAGGGAAAGTGCTTTAGCCAGAGGAAACAGCAAGTGCAAAGGCACTGTGGCAGGAGGGAACCTGGAGGAGGCCAATGTGGCTAGACCCTAAGGAGAAGGGGAGAAGGGGGAAGGAGAGGCTAAATGGATAGGCAGAAGCTAGGTCGTAATGGAAGGCCTGGTGGGCAGAGCAAAATTGGAAAGTAGACTCATTCACTTTCTGGACACCTGCTATTACCCAGGAGCTGTGCTGTATCAGTGAACAAGACAGACAAGGTCTCTGATCCCACAGAGCTCACTGGGGGCAGATAATGACATTAAGCAGAGGAAGAATAGCTAACCTTAATAGAAGACTTACTATATGCCAGGAACTGTACTGAGCACTTTCCATGCACTATCTCATTTGATCATTTCCACCTCCTTATGGGGTAGGATACCCATTTTACTCAAGATGAAACTGAGGTTTAGCAAGGTGGAGTGCTTTACCCATCTGTAAGGAGTCTTGAGGACTTATCATAGTCCATTTTGAAAGGCCTTTTGCAAGCACTGTCACTCAATACTGGTATATGGAGGATAAACTGGCACAGTCCCTCTGGAGGGCATCTGTCAAAACTGTAAACACACATACTATTCAGTCAATAAGCCCATTGCTAAGAATTTACTCTACAGATAACCAAAATGGTATGTCCACAAAGTCATTCATTGGTAGGGTCTAAGGGGCAGGAGACAACCTAATTGCCCATGATTCAGGGGAGCAGTGAAGTAGGTACAGCACATGCATGTAATGGAGTGCTCTGGTACTATGAAAGGACGAGGTGCTCTCTGTGCATGAATATAGAGCACAGAGATAATCTCCAAAAATGCTGCTACATAAAAAATGCAAGGTACAAAACTGTATATTATTAGGCTGTCATTTGTTTTAAAATGGTGATGGTGGGTCTTGAGACAGGAAGAGGAGAGAGAGAAGAGACATGCAGAGTGGGGGAGAGAGGGAAAGAGAGAGAGACACACACACAAGAAATTTGTACCTTGGTTGCCTTTGGGAAGGTGAGCTGGTGGCTGGAGGACAGGGTAGGAGAGTCACTTTTCAATGTGTCCCCTTTGTACCTTTGAGTTTTGAACCATGTGAATATATTAACTATTCAGTAAATAAATCCAATTATATTTATTTAAGGGACTTTTGGATTCTATAGGGGAGAAAGAGACATTGGAATGGAGAAGGCATCCCAAGATTGTTGAGTTGAACAATTGATTATTGAATTGATTGTTGAGTGTCTTAGTGATTCTCTTGTTTTACAAAGGAGGAAACTGAGGCCTACAGAGGTGAGGTGAGTTGCTCAAGGTCCTAGTGTGAGCAGGTAATGGCAGAATCAGGACTGGCTGTCACCCAAATTGTAGACCTGTGCCTTTTGCTGTCACACAGGGCATCTGCTGTGTGCCAAGCTCCAGTGACCTCTGAAGATACAGCGGTGAGCAACGTAGGCAGGACTGCTCCTTCACAGACCTTACATTCTAGACAAGAAACAAATAAATATGCATTACAATGTCGGGTGGTGATAAGTGCTATGAATAAAAAATAAGGCAGGTGAGGAGATAGAGTGTCAAGGGGGAAATGATCAAGAAAAACCCCTCTGCAGAGGCAACATTTTAGAGGAGAGAGAGATGGAGCCTTGTGAATGCCCGGGGGAACAGCAGGAACAAAAGCCCCTCGAAAACAAAGAGGTTGGCTTGTTAAAGGAACAGCAAGGAGCAGCGTGGCTGGAACAGAGCAAGCGAGGGAAAGACGGTAGGAGGTGAGGTCAGGGAGGTGAGCAGGAGAGGGATTGTAGGCAGGGCTGAGGACTTTGGCTCAAAGTGAGGTAGGAAGTAGCTAAGAGGTTCGAAGCAGATGTCGGATCTGATCAGATTTCCCTTTTTAAAAGGCCCCTCTGGCTGAGGGTGGAGATGGAACATTAGGAGGGGAAGGAGAGACTGCAGGAGAAGGCTGGGGCAGTCAGGTCACCCAGAAGAGAGGTGACAAGGCCTTGGCCTGGGGCAGTGTTGTGGGGAGCAGAGGTTGGTGTCTCCATCTGTCCAACGAGGGAGTTGAACAAAATGGTCCTCTAGGGCCTCTGCACCTTTGGAATTCAGTAACTTGGTGAATGGTCTCAGCACACACTAGCTAGGTGAGCCAGCCACTGTTTTTCTTTTCTCATAATCTCTAGGTTTCCCTTCTTGGATTCCGGGTCTGAACAGGACCCAGTGATCTGAGGCTCAGATCGGAGACTCCTTCCTGCCTACCCCCACCCTGCCAGCCCACTCCATCCCCACCTCCCAGGGACAGATGGGTGGGCAGCAGGAGCAGCTGGGCCTTGATGCCTGAAGGGCCCCGGGGGAGGGAATTATCCAGAGTTCATAACCCCTCTCTGCCTTCCAGCTCTTGAGTTAAAAGCCCCAAATGTCACAGCCCCAAGAGGCAGGGGTTGGAGGGTGCCAAGCGAGGGGCAGAGCAAGATGCTTTTCTGTCCTGCAGCTGCCCACAGGGGACAGGGACCTGGAGTGCTGAGAACTCCGGGAAGCTATTAGGGCTGAGGCTGAAAACTGGTGGCCCTCAGACTGCATCTAACCCACTGACTTATTTACTTGGCCTGAAAAGCGTTTGACAAAAAATTGGAGCCAATGTTTAAAAATCAAGAAATTTTACAGTAAATCCAGATTTCTGACTTCTCTTGAATAATTAAAAAATCTGACCATACTCACCACCCATTCCCATATTACAACATCCACAGGAGCAGAGTAGCAGCTGTCCCCATTATTATTTTATTTTATTAATAAGTGAACACACTCACATGATTCCAAAAATAAATTATAAATTGGCATATAATGAAGTCTCCCTCCCATCTTTGCCCCCCTTCCACCCAGTGCCCCTTCAGTAATCTCTTCTTTCCTTATGTAAACTTGCAAAGTTTCTTTATGCACATACAAACACATAAAATGTAGGTTAGTGTTCACCCAGCTTCACCCCCTGTTCTGTCTGTTCTGTCCCTTGCTGCTACATGCCATCCCATTGTCAGGCAGTCCCATAATTTATTTAGCCAGTTTCCCACTGATGGGCATTTAAGTCATTCCCAATATTTGCTGTTGCAAACAATACTGTATCAATTATGTCATGCATAGTTTGCACAGGTGCGAATATTTCAGTAGGGACTAAAGGAAAATTATTAGGAACTGGTCCAAGCAGAGTGTGCAGTAGGCGAGGACTGAGCCCTCAGCGAGGCTAAGCGAGGAAACATGATGAAGGCTGCTCCTGAGACTGATTCCAACAAATCCCAGAGACTATGCCCTTGGGGACGAGGGAAGGGCTCCCTCATTTGCTTCTGCTACTTGCTAAATATGGGACATCTGTCTGCGCCTCAGTGTCCCCATTTGTAAAATGAGAGAGGGGCTCAGGGAGCCGAATGAATCTCACAGAGCCTGTCCATTTCCGACCAGTCATGGCCAACTCTACTGTGTCCTAACAAAGGGCCTTGTGACAGCACATCCCTGAGTCTCACTTTTCAGTTTCCACCTGAAAAGTGGCTGCTTTGAGGATAACATGTGACAATATCAGAAAAGTTCTTAGAACAGCCTCTGACACTTAATAATTCCATTAAGTCACTGCCCTTCTCTGAATTAGTCACCTTGTTTATAAAATGAGAACAACAGAACCTGTTCTATAGGGTTGATCACTCATTCCTTAATTCAGTCCATGACTTTTATAGAATACCTATTGAGTGCCAGGCACAGCACTGGGAACTAGGAGATTTGGTGGTGAAGAAAATAGATGAATTGTCCCAATCCTCATGAAGCTACCAGGCAAACATAAGAAGATAAATAGCCAGTGTGCTGATATTAAGAAGGAAAAGACTAAGGTGTTATGGAAACTAATAACAATGGGGTGTCAGGGAGACTTTTCTGAGGGATAGAGAGCTGGGTCGGTGATCCGGGAGGGCTTCCTGTGGGAGACATCACCCCAGTTAATAATTACCATTACTTATCCCCACCAGAGCCCTAGGAGGATGGCACTAGTTATCTCCCATTTTACTTTTTTCTGAAGTTAAAAGAAATGAAGTGACTTGCCCAAGGTCATGGAGCTAGGATGGGATGGTTGGGTTTCAAACAGGTTTCCTAGCTCCAGAGTCTCACACTTAAAAACCTGTCTTCTAGGCCAGGCACAGTGGCTCACGCCTGTAATCCTGGCACTCTGGGAGGCCGAGGCAGGTGGATCACTCAAGGTCAGGAGTTCGAGACCAGCCTGAGCAAGAGCAAGACCCTGTCTCTACTAAAAATAGAAAGAAATTATCTGGCCAACTAAAAATACAGAAAAAATTAGCCGGGCATGGTGGAGCATGCCTGTAGCTCCAGCTACTAGGGAGGCTGAGGCAGAAGGATTTGCTTAAGCCCAGGAATTTGAGGTTGCTATGAGCTAGGCTGACGCTATGGCACTCACTCTAGCCCGGGCAACAAAGTGAGACTCTGTCTCAAAAAAAAAAAAACAAACAAACAAACAAAAAAAAACTTGTCTTCTACCACCTCTTTGGATAGGCCAATTCTGGGACACAGCGAGGCGTGAGAGGAAGAGGGGCTGCCTCCGTTTGGGTGAAGCCCAAAGGTGGGAACCTAAGTCTGCCAGGCTCTACCCAGACACCTGTGAGGGGGCAGAGATCTAGACACATGCAGGGACTTGCCTGGGACCAGAGTCTCTCCCCTGCCTCCCACCACCCAGGGCTCTATCCAAGCAATCCATGAGTCTCCCTGCCTAGGGTTGTAGGAGAGAAAGAAAAAGCGGAGTGTTCCTTTCTAAATCATATTGGGATTCAGACCTTCCAGCCCAATTCACAAACGTGCCCACTAATCTAAACATGCCCATGGATAGGGAGCTGTCAGCCTTGAATCTGGCCTGGAAAACTCCCTTAATCTCTAACTCTTCCCTCTCTGTTTTCAGCCTTGGGCAACAGCTGGTACCCCAACCTCCTAAGCATTGCTGAGACCAAAACAGTCCCTGGACAGGAAAGGGATGCCAAGCTGCAGGACTGCAGATGGCTGCTCCTTCCTGACCCAGGGCAGCTGTCTCCCTTCATCTTCTCTTCCCTGCCACTCTGAGGCAGGGTGGTCCTCCCCCCTCCCTTTCTCAGCTCCCCTTTCCTCCCCTCCTGCCTTTTTCCCCTTCTCTCTTCCTCCCCTTGAGGAGTAGCAAAGCTTATTCCGAAGGCAGGTAAATGGGCTTGAACTTGGCTCTAGCTCTTGCTGTGTGACACTGAACAAATTAATTAAGTTCTCTGTGACTCAGTTTCTTCAGCTGCAAAATGGGAGGAAAAAAAAGTAAACTGCCTCACAAATTGTGAGGATAAAATGAGTCAACAATTGTACAGTGTTTAGAACAGTGCCAGGCGAAAAGAAACCACTACGTGAGTGTTTGTATAATAAATGCTCCCGCATATTCAATCTGATCAAAGGATGGGGGGTGAGCTGGGGGTATCCAGGATGTGTGAGGACCCCACCCCCTCTCACTCACGGGTTACTGTTACAATCTCCCTCTGGTCTCTCCAGCCCCTGGCTGCTTCCCTGTGATCAATTCTCTACTCCGGCTGCTGGGTCTTCTTGCTAAATCCTGATGTGACCACATAACTCCCCTGCTCAAATCCTGCAGTGGTTGCCCATTGCCTGCAGGATAAAGGCTACCTTCCAGCTCTTTAGGATCGCATCCTTCAGAACTCTCCGACCGTCTTTCCCATCCTTCCACCCCCTGGATCTGCGATCCAGATTTCCTTGAAAACAGGCCCCCCAGTCTCAGGCCTCCAGGCCTTTGCACTTGCTCCTTCCTCCACCTGGCGTTTCCTCCCGTGCCTTTCCTCTGCATGTTGGATATTGCCCCCTTACCTCCGCCTACTCTACTAGGGCTACCGCCAGATGAAGGCAGTCCCTGAGGGAGGAAAGGGGAGGGTAAGGAAGAGAAAGCAACTCTCAGAGCTGCAGTTTTCTCAGCTTCAAAAGGAAGACAATAAGAAAAGGGCCCTCTCAAGATCAAAGAAGGGTATGGAACAATATGTGAACACTCAAGAAACTAGGAAGTGATGCGTTATCATCACTGATTGCTACACGGCCACTGGGGGGCCCGCCCAAGCAGCCTGTACCCCAGTCCCTTACTTCCAAGTCCCTGGTCCCGCACCTCCCCCCCCAGACCCAAGCCACCGGAGGTGAACACAGGAGATAAATGAAGAGGAGAGGATGGGGAGGGGGGCGGTAAAGAAAAAAGAAGGAAGTGGTGTCCGAGGGGAAGTGAGAGACAGAGAGCCTGTGGCTGGAACCCCACACTAACGAGGAAGGAAGGATAGGGTGACCTGGGATGCTCTCCCCTCCCTGCCCCCTCTCCCTTCCCAGGGGGCGGCCCCCATCCGGCCACAGCTCGGGAGGGCTGGGGGAGGGGCGGGGCGGCGCCGAGAAGAATGAATAATTGAAGTAGAAGGGAGGAGGAAGAAGAGGAGAAGGAGGAAGAGGAGGAGGCGGGAGCCGCCCGCACAGGGTCCTCCCCACTCGGCACCCCACCCCCTCCGCCGCCCGGAAGTCGCTCCCCGCCTCCTGCTCCGCCAACATGGCCGCGAAGTCGGATGGAGCGGCGGCCGCGGCCGGCCCGGGGCCGGAGGGGGCGGCCGGGGCGGCCCGGGGCAGTGCGGGCGGGCGCGGGGACGCGGCGGCGGCGGCCGGGACCCCGGGGGTGGTCGCGGCGGGAGGCCCAGGGCCGAGCTACGAGCTGCGGGACTGCTGCTGGGTGCTGTGCGCGCTGCTCGTGTTCTTCTCCGACGGCGCCACGGACCTGTGGCTGGCGGCCTCCTACTACCTGCAGGGTCAGCGCACCTACTTCGGCCTCACGCTGCTGTTCGTGTTTCTGCCCTCGCTTGTCGTGCAGCTGCTCAGCTTCCGCTGGTTCGTCTACGACTATACCGAGCCTGCAGGGGCCCCGGGACCCGCCGTCAGCACCAAGGACAGCGGCTCCAGCGAAGCCGCCATCAGCACCAAGGACAGCGCCGCCGCCTTCCGGACCAAAGAAGGCAGCCCCGAGCTGGGTCCCCGGCCCGCGCCCTCTTCGGCCAGCGCCTACCGCCGCCGCTGCTGCCGCCTCTGCATCTGGCTGCTGCAGACCCTCGTCCACCTCCTGCAGCTCGGCCAGGTCTGGAGGTAGGAAAAGCGCAGGTGAAGGGAGCTGAGTCCAAGGAGTGGGGGTGGCGAGGGGCTGCCTGATGCCCTAGCCCTGCTCTGACCTTTCCAGGCCCCCTCCTATGCTGACCTCCGCCCCGCCCCACCCCACTGCAGCTCTGATTTCTTTCAGTCAGCTCCTCCCTGACCTCTGCCCCCAAACCCTGACCAACCCCAGTGCCATCCGCTCTGATCTGCCCGTGAAATGGGGAGGGCATGAGGCAAGAAGGGAGAGAAAGAGATCCTCAGGGGTGTGTGAGGAGGGCTCAGGGCTCGTGGGGGGAAGTGTGAGGCTTGGAACAGGGCCACAGGGCTCCCTCCAGTCCTGACCCACCCCTCTCTGTCTGAGTACTAAGCGGGGCTTGGGAAAGATCTTAGAAGTCCTTTCCTGCTCTCTAAGATTCACACTTTGGAATTGCAGCTGATTTCCAACCTCCTAGGAGACACACAGAATTAGAGGCAGCTAAACGAATATCCCGCTTAAACTTCTTGGACTATTTGGGAAAACATTATGCTGGACCCAGCTGGGACACATCCTCAAGCTTCTTCTACTTGCTAATGACTCCCCCAGTACCCTCCCCTCACAACAGGGTCAAGGGGATTTGGAATCTTGAATCTGAGATTAGATGGCCAATAGCTGCCCTTTAATCCCAGAACAGTAAGGCAAAACTGAGGCTTCATTCAAGCTGCCCACTTCCAGGCTTCTTCCTCTGCCAGGACTGAGGGTGCCTGCTGTGCTGAGTTAATTGGAGAGAGAGGGAATTCTAAACCTAAGGCTACTCTTGAATCTGAATTGCTCTAGTAATTTAGGCCCTACTGTGCACTGACAGAGTGAACTTGCTTACTGTGTGATCTTGGGCAAACCCTCTCCTCTCTCCAAGCCTCAGTTTGCTCACCTGTGAAATGAGGGAGAATGCCTACTTTTCTCATCTCACTGGTTTACTGTTACATTATTCTTACCTGTTGGGATGGTCAGGTGAGAGGTCTGCATGAGAGCACTGCAGACTGTAACATAGTTTAGGAATATAATGGATTATCATGATTATAACAGATGTGGGGAAAGCATGGAAAAAGTCACTCTAGAGATATAAAGAGTGATTATTGCTGTTGTTATATTTATTATGCTACTTGTTAACACATCCTGCCTAACTCAGAAGATTCAGTTCTGGGCTGAGGGTTGGAAATAGGACTCCCAGGGTTTGTCCCAGCTGCTTACTTGCTGTGTCACCCTTGTTGTGTTGTGGAGTCTCTCTCTGCCTTGGTTTCCCTATCTAAGCCTGCCAAGATAATGTGTGTATTCCACTTAGCTTGCCCGGGGTGGAAAGGGGGAGTGGAGCTCCAGCCACACAAGGTGGTGTTATTATTATTAGCTTGACACATAAAAATATTCATGTCTACATCCAGGAACTAATCTGCATTTATCATTCTGTGCCCAAGTGGACAGATGGTGAAAGATATTTTTAGATTCTGAAATGGTAACTTCCTATTCTTGGTAGCCAAGCTTCAGCCCCCTTTTCCTTCAGCCTAAAGTGGGCCAGTTGCCCCTCGACTCATTGGCTGTCCCCCCATTCAGAACCCACTTACAAGAAAATAATACTTCTCTTCTTTCTTGAATATAAACTGAGTTTCCCTCAAAAAGGGCAAAAAAATGGCCACGGGGGGTGTGGGGGGTTGTCCCAGGTAAGTAGCTGGAATGGCCAAGGAGCCACTCAGTTCTGGGGTTTCTTGGATAAGAGAACGAGCTATGTCTACTATCCCCTATTTGTAAAGAGAGGACGTTGGGATGAGATGATTTTGCAGGAATAACAATCTAATAGCTCTTTGGTTGAATGTGGCCTACTGAAGTGTTTTGTGTGGCTTGTATAGTATTTTAAAAACTCCGAGTCGTAGCTTCTCTTTAAAAAAATTGGATCTAGCAATAACAAACCTGTAATAATTTAGACAGGGTATATGTGTTCATATGTGTTCAATTTGTCCACCCTTCCCTTTGACCACATGTGTATCATTTTGCTTACGCATTCACTTAGGCACGACAGCCCTCATTTACAGTCCTACGGCAATTATTTTATTAAGCACTCACTTTGTGCCAAGCCTACTGGTTGCCTTTTTACTGCTTTATCTCCTGTATCCCTTCTAATAATCCTGTCATGTGGTTAGCATTATAAAATTCCTACTTGACAGGTGAGGGAATGGAAGCTCAGAGAGGGGGCATCCTTGCCCAAGGTCACACAGCTAGGGACTGGAAGAGCTGGGGCTAAAGACTGTCTGCCTTCAAAGCCTGACTTCACTTTATTCACCTTGCAATTATGCCACTAAAGTGTCCCCCAAGCTTGAAGAATTACGCGTCTTAGGTTCCAAGATTCCAGAATGATAGAAAGTCAGGATTCTGTTGCACTGAGATAAGAATGTGAAAAGGGTGAGGGCAATGAACTGTGTGGGTGAGGATGGGGAAACAGTGTGGATCATGGGAACAGTGCTGGATTTGAAGGGGAGAGGGGTTCTGGTCCAGAGACTTACATCTTCATCCTGGTTTGTAACTAGCTTGCTACGTGACCTTGAGCAAGGCCCTTCCTATCTCTGGGCCTCAGTTTCCCTGTGTGTGAAATGAGATTAAATTAAAAGCCTTCCCTGTTCTGAAATTCTGACTCTGGGTCTATAATCAGAGCTAAAGCCTCTGTGCCCTTGCCCCCAAAAGCTTTGAATTCTATAATGGCTGAGGGTCCGGATAAATGGGGGACATCCAGAGAAGCTATAGAGAAGCCACCAGGGCTGGCATTCCTGGAAATTAAGCAATGTTGGCATCACATGTTTGTTTACCACGTGAGATGTTCCCATAGATGTTCCAAGTGACAGGGCTTGGGGCAATGAGGAAGGAGAGGTGTGTTTGAGTCCTCCAGGGTCACACCTCCTGATCAAATGTCCCCAGTTCTGAATAAAATAATCTTAATCATAAAGATATTTTTTTTAACTTTTTAGGCTTATGCAATGCTGAATCAAAAGTTCAAATGCTTCAAGGAGCCAGGCAGGTAACAGACCAAAAGATACACAGGGTGTCAGACAAGAGGGCTTTATGGAGTGAGTAGGATCCCAGGCAAGGAGAAGCTACTACCTGGCTCCAACTGATGGTGCCATGAGAAATCATGGACCCGGTATTGTCAAGTCTTGACTCTCAAGAGAAATGAGAAATGGGGATTTTTGTGTGAACTCTCCCAATTTTCAACTATGAATGAAGATTTTAAAAAATAGTGTCAACTGACACTCTAACCCAGGCAAGAGAGTGAGACTCTGTCTCAAAAAAAAAAAAATAGTTCAGCCAAAGGAATCACATTTGTGGGCCTACCTGCTTTGTAACCTCTGCTCTAGTTCTTCACAATTGATAAGGTCCTTTCACACAGATTTTATTATTTTGAACATAAAATGAGGCCCTGAGGAGAGCGAGGAGGAGAAGGAATTCACAGACACTGCACACCTATCGTGTCCCCGCAGGCCCCATGCAAGGTGTTTCAGGCGTGTAATCTCATCTTACCCTGAAACCTTCCCTCCGGTGGCTATTGGTAATACCCATTTATCAGATCAGGAAGTGAAGCTCAGACTTGTCCACTGAGGAGCTGGAGGAGAGGTGAGGTGACAACACAACTTCATCCAACTCCCAAGCCCAGCTCTATCCTGGGTACCACACACTGGCTATTTGGGAGATCCTGGAGCAATGTCTTTGTGCACAGACAGATTGAATCCCTGGGTGAAGAGCAAACAGATCCTTTGGTGGGGCATGAAGCTGGCTGTGGGCTGGACACCAACCTGTCTCCATGCCTCCCCGCCCCCTCACCCCTCTGAGCTGTTAAGCCATCCAGGGCTGTTAAGCCAATTAAAGTCCTAACCCTGTCTCCTCTGACCCTGTGGGCAGCAGAGCAGTAAGCCATGAATCCTGCTTTTCCTAATCTTGAACTCACTGGGCCCCAGCTTTGCCCGGATAAGCATGGTTTGCTAAACCAATTAGTGGGAGACGAGCTGGCATGGGATTCCTCCCAGGCTGTCAGGATCTTGGGACCCAAAAATGGGGAGGGAGGGAAGCAATGGGGCTTTGGAGACCCTCCTTCTAGTACCCCCTCTATGCCTAGGTCCCCAGCATTGCTCTCTGTGCCACCTAACATGCCCTGCGCTCCAGAGAAGTTCAGAAATGAGTTAGTGACCTGCTGGGTGTGAATGTCAGGTTCAGTTTTCCCTTTGGGAAACTATATTCTTTGCATAATGGTTAAGAGCACGGACTCTGGATTCGAATGTCCTCAGTTCTGATCCAGAACCTACTACTTATGTGTGACCTTGACGAGCCACATAATCTCTCATCCCTTGTAAACTAGAGATCATAATGGTACGCACCCACCTCTTGGGTGTCTCAAGGTTTAATGAGATAATGTGTAAGGGTTTAGCAAAGGGCTCGTTCCATCGCTAAGTGTTCAGAAACTGTTGGTAATGATTAGTGCCATCAACCTGGGCTTTGTTCCCGGAGCACGTGGCCAGTGAGGGGGCAGGAGGGCAAGGGGATCTTGAAGTCCCCTGGAGTCATAGTGACACAGCAGCCATTCATTTAATCTGCAGATATTTATGGAGCACCTGCTGTATACCGGGCACTGTTCTAAGTGCTGGGAATAGAGTGGTGAATGATACAAAGTCCTTGCCCCCTTGGAGCTCAACAGTCTAATGGGAAGACCAATAAACAAATAAAATATCATATTATGTGTGATATACAATACAATAGATCAGGGGGTGGTAAGCACTGTGGGAAACATTGAAACAGAAACAAGGCAGGGAGCTACGAGCGCCAGGAAGGAGGGTGTGGCTCTTTGAGATAAGGTGGTCCAGGCAGGGCTCTCTGAGGAGGCGGCATGTGGGCAGAGGGTTGAATGGGTGAGCACGAGCTGTGGGGAGGTCCTGGGAAGGGTGTTGCAGGCAAAGGAAGGAGAAGAGCAGGAAGGCCCGTGTGGCAGAAGCCGAGTGATGGGCGTGTGGGAAATGCCGGTGGGTAGGTTGGCAGGGGCCAGGTCAGGGAGGGTCTCAGAGGCCACTTGAGTCTTGGGCTTTTACCCTGCATGGCATGGGGAGCCCAGGAGAATTTGACCAGGGCAGGAACAAAGTCCTGACTTAGGTTTTTCAGTGTCCACTCTGGCTGCTGGATAGAGAATCGACTAGCAGGAGGTCAGGGGAAGCCTGGGGACCCATGAGGAGGTTGCTACGAAGATCCAGGTGAGAGATGATGGGGGCTGGACCAGCAGCAGTGGCGGTAGGGGTCTGCTTCAGGCTGAGCTGACAGGATCTCTGTCCTTCTTTGGTCCTCAGTTTCCCCACTGGGGTAGTTAATGGTTCAGAACCCATTCTCTGGAATCAGCCATGTCCTGTCTCTGCCACTTTCTGTGATTTGGGGCATGTGGCATAACTTGTTTGTGCCTTGATTTTCTCATCTGCAAAATGGACATTCTAACATTATCTATCTCATGTGGCTTGGAGGAGTAGCAAATTAAATAGTATATGCATAGTGTTTAGCACAATGCCTGGAACACGGGAACAACTCAACAATTATCATTAGCCATTGTTATTTGTATTATTATTTGTAAAACACGTCAGGGGTTGGGTTCCACAGTGGTTTTCAAACTGTGTCACGGCTCTCTCACCATCATTTCAACACGAGTATCTCTGAGTTTCTCTTTTTACATATGTCTGAAATTTTGTTTTGAACAGTCAGTCCCACAGCTGAAACATGTTTACAACACTCTGAACTCAGTGACCATCCACAGGGTCCCTCCCAGCTCTGACTTTGCAGGGTTGCTCCAATCTGGGCCCCACCACCCACCTCCTGGGAGAACCCTCTCTAGCATGCTCTTCACCTCACCCGCCCTCTTCCCCCACCCATCCAGCTGCCATGGGCCATTAGAGCTGCTCTTAACAGCAGTCCCCAACCTTTTTGGCACCAGGGACCAGTTTCATGGAAGACAATTTTTCCGTGGACATGGGGGGGAGGCTGAGCTCAGGCAGTGATCCGAGTGATGGGGGCAGCTGTATATACGGATGAAACTTCACCCTCACTTGCCCACCACTCACCTCCTGCTTTGCGACCCAGTTCCTAACAGGGCACGGAC
>JAQIFY010001539.1:0-14098 GCA_028533085.1 Varecia variegata | reverse complement strand
ATTAGGAATTATCAAACTTGACTTAATGTACTTACATAGAATAATGTGCCCCCAAACTGGAAAATATACATTCTTTTGAAATACATCTGGAACAGTGACAAAAATTGACCAGATTCTGGATCATAAAAGCTTATCTAAATAAATTTCATTTAGAGTATATTCTCTGACAACAATGCAATTAAGCTAGAAATAAATAACAAAAGTACAACTAGAAATTCTCATGTGTTTGGGAATTAAATTCATTTCTTTTTTTTTTTTTTTTGAGACAGAGTCTCACTCTGTTGCCCGGACTAGAATGCCGCGGCGTCAGCCTAGCTCACAGCAACCTCAAACTCCTCGGCTTAAGCAATCCTACTGCCTCAGCCTCCCAAGTAGCTGGGACTACAGGCATATGCCACCATGCCTGGCTAATTTTTTCTATATATATTTTTAGCTGTCCATATAATTTCTTTCTATTTTTAGTAGAGACGAGGTCTCGCTCTTGCTCAGGCTGGTCTCGAACTCCTGAGCTCAAACAATCTGCCCACCTCGGCCTCCCAGAGTGCTAGGATTACAGGCTAAATTCATTTCTTAATAACCTCTGAGTCAAAACAGAAATCATAATGGAATTTAGAAAACAATTTGAACTGAATGACAATGAAAATATAACATAAAACTTGAGGGATGCAGCTAAAGTAAAACTTATCAGGAAATTTATAGATTTAAAAGTATATATTAGGACTGGGCATGGTGACTCACTTCTGTAATCCTAGCACTCTGGAGACCCAGGCGAGAGGATCGCTTGAGGTCAGGAGTTCGAGACCAGCCTCAGCAAGAGCGAGGACCCCCCCCCACTGTATCTACTAAAAATAGAAAGAAATTAGGGGGAAAACTAAAAATAAAAAAAATTGGCCAGGCGTGGTGGTGCACGCCTGTCATCCCAGCTACTTGGGAGGCTGAGGTAGGAGGATCACTTGAGCCCAGGAGTTTGAGGTTGCAGTAAGCTAGACTGATGCACGGCACTCCAGCCCAGGCAACAGAGCAAGACTGTCTCAAAGAAACAAACAAAAAGTACATATTAGAAAAGAAAAAGGCTGAAACATAGTGAACCAAGCATCTATATCAAGAAACTGACAAAACAAAGACTAAAATAGACCCAAATAAAATAGGAGAAAGGAAATAATAAGGAGAAATTAATGAAATAGAAAAAACATCTGAATGAAGAGGAACAACAATGTCAAAAGCTAGTTCTTTGAAACTAAAACTAATAAAATTAATGAACTTCTGAAGAGATTGATCAAGGGAAAAAAGACATATGAGGAATAATGAAGGAGATATCACTGCAAATGCTGTAGCCACTAAAAAAGAAAATGAAGATATGAATTAGTGGGAAAAAAAACATAGCTTACCAAAATGGACTCAAGAAGAAATAGGAAACTCAACTAGTTCGATAACCATGAAAGAAATTCAATCAGTAATCAAAAATCTCACTAAGTAAATTCCAGGCCCAAATGACTTCATTGGTAAGCTCTACTGTAAAGTCAAGGAAAACATTCTGATTTTACACAAATATTTTAGAGAATCAAAAAAGAGAGGACACTTCCTGTATTAGTTTCCTAGAGCTGCTGTAACAAATTGCCACAAACTGAGTACCTTAAAACAACAGAAATGTATTCCCTCACTGATCTGGAGGCTAGAAGTTTGTAATCAAGGTATCAGCAGGGCCATTCTTCCTCCAAAGGCTTTAGGGAAGAATCCTTCCTTGCCTGTTCTAGCTTCTTGTGGTTGCTGGCAATCTTTGGCTTGTAGATGCATCACTCTAATCTCTGCTCTGTCTTCACATGGCCTTCTGCCTACATGTTTGTGTCCAAATTTCCCTGGTCTTATATAGGCCTCCCCTAATCCACTATGACCCCATCTTACCTTGATTCCATCTGTAAAGACCTCATTTCCAAATAAGGTCACATTCACAGGTTATGAATGAGCACTATTTAACCCAGTACACTTCCCAACTCATTTTGTGAGGCTAGCATAACCTTGATACCAACACATGACAAGGACAGTAAGGAAAAGCAAAATTATATGCCAACTTCATTCATAAATATAGATAGAAAAAACTTAGTGTATTATAAAACTGAATCTAACAATATATAAAAAGTATAGCAGCACATCACTTTTGTCCTACAAATATCAGATTGGTTGAACACTGGAAGATCAATGTAATTCATCCCCTCAAAAATTAAAGAGAAAAATTGTATGATTATGTCAGGAGATGCAGAAAAAATATTCTGACCAGGTGTAGTGGCTCATGCCTGTAATCCTACCACTTTGGGAGGCCGAGGCGGTAGGATTGCTAGAGCCCGGGAGTTGGAGGTTGCAGTGAGCTATGAAGACGCCACTGCACTCTAGCTGGGGTGACAGAGCAAGACCCTGTGCCAAAAAGAAAAATTCTAAGCAGGGCATGGTGGCATGGTGACATGGTGGCATGCACCTATAATCCCAGCTACTCAAGAGGCTGAGGCAGGAGTATCCCTTGAGTCGAGGAGTGGAAGTCCAGCCTGGGCAACATAGTGAGACCCTGTATCAAAAAAAAAAAATTCTTACTAAACCATGTTGGGAAAGGAAATTTCTTAAGCAGGCAAAAGATAACTATTTTGCATAACCTACAACGAACATCAAACAAAATGGTAAATTGAAAGCTTTCCTTGTGAGAAAGGAACAAAACAAGGCTGACTGCTTTCACCCTTTCTATTTGACATTGTATTCAAGGTCCCAGCCAGTGCAGTAAGGCTAACAAAAGAAATAGTAATAAAAGGTGTAAAGATTGGAAAGGAAGAAATGAAATTTCATTATTCAGAAGATATGATAATATTTGTAGAAAAATCAAAATAATATATTGGAAAATTGTTAGCATTAATATAATTTGGCAGTTTTGCTGGATATAAAGTCAATATCCAAAAACTAATTGGATTTCTATATGCTGGAAATAATTAAAAAGTGAAATCACTATATTCTTGTCTATGCCTTGCTTTATGTAAACTTGGGATAATAATACCTCTAACTTTACACTCTAAGTGGAAGAATATAATATAGCTTTTAAGAATGTGAACTTTGTAGTCAAATTGCCTAAGTTCAAATCCCTATTCTACCAGTTACTAGTCATATGTCTGCACTAGTCACTTAACATCTCAAAGCCTTAACTTCCTTACCTGAAAATGGGGATTGTTATACTACTTAACCCAGGTGTTATGAAAATTAAATGAGACAATATGTGAAACTACATAACGTAGTGCCTGATGTATTTATTTATCCAATAAATGTTAATTTCTATTATTACATGAAAACCCATCTCAATCAAAAGTTACAAGTATGATAGGCCTGAGACTCAGATTGAAATTGATCTTGTTTCTCTAGAATCAAAGAAATCTAAAAAACAATGAAACAAAACACTGGACTAGAGAGTGAAATATGATGGATTGGTGAGAAAAAATATAACCCCTGGATTGGTGCTAGATGAGGATCAGGTAGCAAAAGAAAAAAATGAATAGACTAAATATGAAATAATTAATTTTTTTTAACTTCTACCTAACTGAATGTTTAAAAAGAATAGATAATGCCACAGGAAAAAACTCATTGTACGTAATGTTATGTAAAAATAGGAAAATATTTTAAAATTTTACAGTATTCTCTAAATACTAAATATATTTATTAAACTTTCATTTAATTCTCACATCAGTCACTTAAGATAGTTATTGAGAAAAAAGATTAAATAACTTACTCAAGGTCACAAAGCCATTTACATATATGCATGGGGAAAAAAACTAAGAGTTCACCAAAATAAATTATTATCTCTGGTGATCTTTATGTTCTTTATAATTTTCAAATTTTCCATAATATGTTATTTTTATAATTAGGAAGAGCAATAAATGTTACTTTTAATTGAAGATAAAAAACTATTATCTATACAGTTTTTTATAGGACGATAATGTAATTCTAAGCTGGTTGATTAACATATAACTCACAAATATGTATGCATGTTACCCTGATATTTTATATTGTAACGACTCATGCCCTAAACAAAGACATGGGGCTAAATTGCTGTGAACAGGGTTGATGAGCAGTATCTCACAAAAAATGAGAGGGGCTGACTCAATCTCACAGTAGTGGTCATTGGAGGAGATTTTTAACTTTTTTAAAGATAAGAGTTGCTAATTATCATATAGAAAGACAGTTTTTAGAAGATTACAGGATCACTGGTAAAGATTTGAGGATTTTTCTCTGATACTGTTGTACATTTTCCAAGCTATTCTTCCTTTATTGTGTCTCCAGCCAAAGGATAAAGTTTAAGGGCCCAAAGACATTTCTTTTTCGGTTTTTTTTTTTTTTTTTTTTTGTGACAGAGTCTCACTCTATTGCCCGGGCTAGAGTGCCCTGGCATCAGTCAGCCTAGCTCACAGCAACCTCAAACTCCTGGGCTCAAGCAATCCTTCTGCCTCAGCCTCCCAAGTAGCTGGGACTACAGGCATGTGGCACCATGTCCGGCTAATTTTTTCTATATATTTTTGGTTGTCCAGCTAATGTCTTTCTATTTTGTTAGTAGAGACGGGGTCTCACTCTTGCTCGGGCTGGTCTCGAACTCCTGAGCTCAAAGGATCTGCCCGCCTTGGCCTCCCAGAGTGCTAGGATTACAGGCGTGAGCCACCGCGCCCGGCCCCAAAGACATTTCTTAAGAGTCATCAGGTACCTTACTGTTATGTAACAAAGTCCAGGTATTTCTCCTTGTCTTTGTGTCTTTAGGTGCTGATATCTATGGCTTCAGCGCTCCTAGAACCTCTGGCAACCGGCTGCCACAAGTCGTAGATGATATACAGAGAAGTGAGAAGCCCGTGGTGGCGGCTATCCAAGGCATGGCTTTAGGAGGGGGACTAGAGCTGGCTCTGGGCTGTCACTACAGGATTGCCCACACAGAGGTAACAGCTGAGGCTCCATGTAGGGGTTGGTGTGTGAGGCTTTTCCTTAGGGAAAGCTCTAAACGTAGTCATAGCATCAGAGGTGATAATTTTCAATGGTTAGCTGACTGGTTAACAACTCCGGGGTATCTCTAGCACTGGTGTGCAGCTATTATGTACCAGTACAGTGATGCTGATTGTTAAAATGTTGAAATACTGTACTTCCATTCTGTTTGGTAAGTATCTGGTACTCTGAGCCCTCTGTCTGTCTCTTTGCTTCCCTTAACCTTAGCCCTAGGACATCCCTATGATTCATAAACTAAAGGGGAACTCCTGAGTTGATAGAGGGCCCCCAGGCCTCTGTTCCAATAGTATGGCTCATATCAGGTTTCACTGATGCTATGCTCATGCCATATGAGGTGTTAAATATTTTGACCATCACCCCTAAGTATGCGTTTAAATACTCATTTGCTATCTTAAAGATGTCACTTTTGTGCCCCCTTATAATTATCAGTACCTAAAATGACAAATTTCTACTGGAAACAGCACAAAACTAGTAAATGTATTTCTTTTCTTTTCTTTCTCCCTCCCATTCCTTCCCTCCCCTCCCTTCCCTCCCCTGCCCTGCCCTCCCCTCCCCTTCCTTCCTTCCTTTTTTTTACAGATGAGTTAGAGAAACTATTTTTTGCCCTTTTAAGTTTGGAGCGTTGGCATTGCTGCAGGGAAACACATCCTATATTATTTGCCACACTGTGTTTATTTTGTACATCATATTTGTTAACAGGAAAGCATTTGAAAGCAATTACACAATTTAAATAAATCCATCATTTCCACATAAACTTCCAAGGTTGGTTTCGTTGGTATGTGGGATTCTACTTTGATGGGGTGGCAGTTGTTTTAGATGAGCCTGTGACCCTCAGGCAGCTCATCACCATGGAAGGAGCGAATTCATCACACAGGGTTTCATCTGCCCTTCACTGAGATATTTAATTTCCATCATGAGGACCTTGCTCAGTTACACAGGATCTGCCCTGGCAATCAACCTAGCATCCGGGTGGAATGCCACCCACCCTGGGCAGTGCTCTGGGACAGAAGGGCACAAGGAGATGTTAATTATTTACAGTGGCAGATTAGTCATGATGCAAAGGGCACCTGGGCCACCATCCACTGGGGTTAATTAAATACATTTATTTCTGAAAATGGGTTTAATTTGAGCCATTAGGCATGTAGAATGAGGTCTGTGATACCAGTATGTATCACAATATGTATAACGGTAACATTTTTGTAAGTAATAAATTTTTCTAATGATAAAAGTAATGTTTATCATTGTAGTGGACTAGAAAATACAGGAAAGTATAAAGATGTAAACTAAAGTCACCATAAACTCATAGGTCAGAAATAACCACTAATGACATTCTATTCATTGTATTATATTTCCTTCTGGTCTTTTTCCTATGTTCCTATATCATTTTGTTTCTTACAGTTTCTTTAACTTTTAAAAACTTTTTTTTTTAAAGAGACAAGTTCTCATAATGTTGCCTAGGCTGGAGGGTAGTGGTGTGATCATAGTGCACTGGAGCCTTGAACTCCTGGGCTCAAGCGATCCTCCCATCTCAGCCTCCTGTGTAGCTAGTACAAGCGTGCACCACCACACCTGGCTAAGTTTTTTTGTTTTTATAGAGATGGGGGTCTCTCATTGTTGCCCAGGCTGGTCTTGAACTCCTGGCCTCAAGTGATACTCCTGCCTCAGCCTCCCAAAGTGCTGGGATTACAGGTGTGAGCCACCATACCCAACCAAAAACCTTTCTTTTAAAAAAACCACATTTGGGATTTTATTGTATTGAGTCAACACTCTATTTTTATACTATAACATTTAACCCATTATTAAGTATTCTTTATTCTGCCAATCTCTGCCTTTTAATTGGAGAGTTTAATACATTTATATTTCATACAACTATTGATAAGGAAGAACTTCTGCCATTTTCTTATTTGTTTTCTATGATTTATATCTATTTTTTGTTCCTCATTTCCTCCATTACTGTTTTCATTTGTGTTAAATAGATATTTTCTAGTGTACCCTTTTAATTCTCTTGTTTTTTTTATTATATATTTTTGAGTTATTCTCTTAGTGGTGGTTGCCTTGGTAACACAATTAACATCTTTTTTAAAATTTTGAATTATTGTGGGTACATAATAGTTGTATATATTTATGGAGTCCATAAATATATCCCATAAATATGTTTTGCTTTGATACGGGCATACAATGTGTAATAATCAAATAAGGATAATTGCAGTATCCATCACCTCAAGCATTTATCATTTCTTTATGTTGGGAACATTCCAATTCCACTCTTCGTTAAAGTATACAATAACTCATTGTTGACTATAGTCACCCTGTTGTGCTGTCAAATATTAGATCATGTTCATTATATCTAACTATATTTTGCACTTGTTAACCATCCTTACTTGCCTCCCACTACAATTAACTTAATTTATACTAATCTAGTTCAGACTAATATCAATTATAATTTCCATAGTATACACAAAATTTGCTCCCCTATAGTTTCATTACTGACCCCTTTATGTTATTATTGTCACAAATTGTATCTTTATACATTGTATTCCCATTAACATAGATATATTATTATTGCTTTATATAGTGGTCCTTTAAATCAGATAAGAAAAAGAGGAATTACAAACAAAAAATACATTAGTACTGTCTTTTATATTTACCTATGTATTTATCCTTTGTCAGTGTTCTTTATTTCTTCATGTGAATTCAAGTTACTATCTAGTGTCCTTTCATTTCAGCCTGAAGGATTTCTTATAGGGCAGATCTGCTAGCAACAAATTCCCTTTTTATTTATCTGGGAATGTGTTAATTTTGCCTTCATTTGCAAAGGATAGTTTTGCTAGATACAAAATTCTTGGTTGACAGTTATTTTTTTGTTCACACTTTGAATATGTCATTCCATGCCTTCTTCTCTCCATGTTTTCTGATAAGAACTCATGTTAATCTTATGGTAAATATTCTTTAATAAAATCATTTTAAATGGCTGCATAAGTTTTCATCCTATAGATGTACCATAATTTATTTAGTAATTTCCTAATGATTTAATTTTTATAAAAGCTTTATAAATAAAAACATATGTATATCCCCTAAGTGCTCCCTTTCTTTGTCCCTCTTCCATGATATTCTGCACACTGAATGCAGATCTGAGTTATTAGCAGTAAGTCAGGGTGTAGGGATGAACAGTGGCGGAAAGGGTGGCGATTGACTGTTAGGAAAGCCTCACGTGAGATAGGCTTCAAATATGGAAGGTATTTTGGCATCACAGTCTGGGTAAAGGGCATTCTGCATTTAAGTAATCTCCTCCTCTTACCTTTGTACCTATAAATGACTAACAGAACTTTGGCAATTTTTAAATGGCCAGGAAAAGCAGTGTGGTAAAGGGCACAAGCTCACCTTCTTGTCCAGACTGAGGTTGCTCCCTGACTCTTTTTTTGTTATATAACAGCTTTATTGAGATATAATTTACATGCCATACAGTTGACTAGTTTAAAGTGTATAATTCAATGGTATATGAGTATATTCACAGAGTTATACAATCATGATCACAGCAGATTTTAGAACATTTTGTCACCCCCAAAAGAAACCTATTATCCTTTAGCAATAACTCCCTATCCCTTCTCCCCCAATCCTAAGCAACCACTAATCTACTTTATATCTCTGTAGATTTGCCTATTCTGATATTTCATATAAATGGAATTGTACAATATGTGGTCTTTTGTGAATGGCTTCTTTTGCTTAGCATAATGCTTTCAAGGTTCATCCATGTCGTAGCATGAATCAGTTCTTTATTACTTTATATGGCTGAATAATATTCCAATATATGGATATACTGCATTTTATTTATCCATTAATCAGTTGATAGACATTTGGGTTGTGTCTACTTTTTTTGCTTTTATAAGCAATGATGCTGTGAAAATTTGTGTACATGATTTTTGTGGGCATATGTTTTCACCTGTTTTGAGCATATGTATACCCTAGAGTAGATTTGATGGGTAATATAGTAACTCTATGTTTAACCTTTCAGGGACTGCCAGATTGTTTTCTGTGCAGTGTCTACAGTGTTTTATATTCCCACCAGCAATGTATGAGGGTTCTGTATTCTCTATATCCTCTCCAACACTTGTTATTGTCTGTATTTTTTATTATAGCCATCTTAGCAGATGTAAAGTGGTATCTTGTTGTGGTTTTGATTTGCAATCCCTGATGGCTAATGATATTGAGCATCTTTTCATGTGCCTTTTGGCCATTTGATCCCTTCTTTGGAAAAATGTCTATTCAGATCCTTTGCCTCTTTTTAATTGGTTATTTGTCTTATTTTTGAGTTGTAAACATTCTTCATATATTCTAGATATAAGTCCTATATCAGACATATAATATGCAAGTATTCCCTCTCATTCTGTGGGTTGTCTTTTTACTTTCTTGTGCTTCCTAAATCTTGCAGGGCTCCAGAAAGCTGTCTTTGGAGACTTATTTATTTAATATGCTGGCTGAGACAGGCAATATAGAGCCAGAGAATAAATGTGTAAGAAGCTAGAGATTCTAGTTTCTTAAATAAATGTGTTGAAGTTAGTGTTTCAACATGAAGACTTAGGGATAGCACATCTTTGTTTATCCTATTAATTAAAGGAGAGGATGTATACTATTTGCCCTGTAGAAATCTGAATTCAATGAAACAATGTTTTTGAGAGTGTAGGAAATCCAGGGGAATGCTGACTTTAACTCTGAACATATATACGATCTTGTTCTAATGGCCTTCATGCCTTTAATCTTTGATAGACTCAAATCGCCTTCCCAGAAGTCACACTAGGACTTCTTCCTGGTGCAAGAGGAACCCAGCTTCTCCCCAGACTCACTGGAGTTCCTGCTGCACTTGATTTAATTGTCTCAGGTCAGTATAAACCTTGCCAAAAACTCTCTAGGTCAATATGAGGAACTGGACTAGGATTTAGAAAAATCCTGACTCAACAACTTACTACCTATGTAACCTTAAGAAGAGTCTTTATCTTCTTTGACTCTCAATTTCCTAATCTGTAAAATGGAGAGAATACATTTCCTGAGACCTTCTCAGATGTTACCATAAAGATCAAATGTGAGAGCCTTCTAAATGAAAATGTATGAAAAGTGCTAATCAAATTTAGGATTTTATTATAGTTCAAGTGACTATTCATAGACACTGATGTTCACATAGGGGGCATTATATTCAGATCCAATTTAGAAATTGTGATATGAATAAGATTTAAAACCAGAATTTTCAAGGTAAGTTTTTAAGTTTAAGTGTGGAAATGGCTAAATTTTTCATTTCCACGTATTAAGATATTAGCTACAAATGGAAGTTGTTCTTTTTCAACAGGGAATGTGAACAATACAACACTAGACAATGTTTAGAGACCTTGGAGTTACCAAATACTTGTTTGTATGACATTGAAAGAGACTTTTAGTTGAGGTAAGGTTGGAAGAAAGAACATATACAGCTACTTACTCCAAACAGATATAATGAATTATGAGACTTTGGATCAGCCACTTTACTTTCCCATGCCTTAGTTTCCTCATAAAAGTGAGTAATAATATACCTGCCATATGGTGATGTGGTGAAGATTGGATAGGTTAATGCATACAGTGTGCTTAGAACAGTGCTAGACAGTATAATAACACCTTAATTGTTAGCTTTATGTTATTATTCCAAAATATCATCTGCTTAGTAAAAAAGGAAGATTGAGTAAAAATAAGGTGAGTATCTTGGTATTAGACTATATTCTGAAGAATGGGCAACTAAAAGAGCACAAACTTTAGAATCAAAAGCCCTGGGTTTCAAATGCCCATCAATACATGAGTGGATTAGTAAAATGTGGTATATGTATACCATGGAGTATTACTCAGCTATAAGAAATAATGGTGATATAGAATCTCTTATGTTCTCCTGGATAGAGTTGGAACCCATTCTGCTAAGTGAAGTATCCCAAGAATGGAAAAATAAGCACCACATGTACTCACCAGCAAATTGGTTTCCCTGATCATCACCTAAGTGCACATTTGGGAACAACACCAACTGGGTGTCGGGCCGATGTGGGGGTGGGGGGAGGGGATGGGTGTATACCTACATAATAAGTGCGCTGCGCACCGTCTGGGGAATGGACATGCTTGAAGCTCTGACTTCGGTGGGGGGGGCATGGGCAATATACATAACCTAAACTTTTGTACCCCCATAATAAGCTGAAATAAAAAAAAAAAAAGACCCGGGTTTGAATCCCACCTCTACCACATATAAACAACATGCCTTGTGCAAGTTAATTTTTATTTATTCATCCAGCAACTATTAATTTTCTCTCATATGCTGAGCCCTATTCTAGGCATTAGATCTATAGCAGTGAACTGAACCAACAAAAATTTCTGCCCTCATAAAGATTATATGGAGAAAACAATAACAGTCACAATAATAATTGTCATTGTTATATTTCTTCAATTAAAAAATGCACCTTTTCCCCCATATCTTTGAAATTGGGATGCCTCTCACATTCATTATGAGTCATGGTTAAATTGGCAGTAGTTTTTCTTTCCTAGTTTCCATGAATCAGAAATTTGAGAGCAGCTTAGTTGGGTTGTAGCCTAGGGTTTCTCATGAGATTGCAGTAAAAACATTGACTAGAGCTACAGTCATCTGCAGGCCTGACGGGGGCTGGAGGATCTACTTTCAGGATGGCTCACTTACATGGATGGCTACGTGGTGCTGACTGTTGTCAGGAGGCTTCATTTCCTCTCTAAGATGACCCCTCCATAGAGCTTCTTGAGTGTCTTCACAGTATGAAAGCTGGCTTCCTCTTAGAGTAAGTGATCTAAGAGAGAGCAAGATGTGAAAGCCACATTGTCTTCTGTGACCTGGTTTGAAGTCACACGCCATCTTTTCTGTTGGCTACACAGGTCTTCCCTACTCAACGTGGGAGGAGGCTTGTATACCAAGAGGCCAGACTCAGTAGGGGTCACTTTGGAGACTAGCTACCACCACTGTATATGCACACATACGCCTCCCTATTATATGAGTAATATATGTAGAAGGTTAGGTGGAGATAAATGCTAAGGAGAAAACATAAAGAAAAAAGGGGAAATATAAAATGTTAGGGGTGGGTGGTGGGTTAATATTTTAGGTAGGGTAGCTAGGAAAGGCTTCCCTACAAAACAACATCTGAATAAAGAACTGAAGGAGGTAAGGATGTTTGTTATCCCAATATCTGGAGCACAATATTCCACACAGAGAAAATAGCAAGTACAGAGCACCGAGGCAAGTCATACTTGGAACATTCAAAGAACAGCAAGAATGTCAGTGTAGATGGAATGAAGTGAATAAGGGGAAAATAGTAGGGAGTGAAGTCACATCTCGTAGGGCCTTGAAGATTAGAGAAAGAACTTTGGCTTTTCTTTTGAACAGGAAGAAAAGCATTGGAGTGTTTTGAGGAGAGGAGTAATGCACTCTCACTTATGTTTTTTAAAAGATCACTCTGGCCGTTGAAAATATACTAATTGGAGACAAGGACAGAAATTGTAAGACTGGTTAGAAGGCTGCTGTAATAATCCAAGAGAGATGATGAGGGCTTGGATGAGGGCTGAGTGGTGGCAATGTAAATGGTGAGATATGGTCAGATTCTGGATATATTTTAAAGATAGAGCCAACGGAATTTTGTGACAGATCAGATATGAGATGTGAGAGGAAAAGGGGAGTCAATGGTGATTTTAATGGCCTGAGCAGCTGGAAGGATGGTGCCATTACTAAGATGGGGATTTCTGCTGGTAGAGCAGGTTTTATGGAGGAAGCACAAGAGCTTAGTTTTTGGACATGTTAAGTTTGAGAGGCCTATTACACATCCATGTGGAGATGTCCTGTAGGCAGTTGAATAGACTGGCCTGGAGTTTAGGAGAGAGGTCTTTTGAACTCTGAGCCTCTGGTTTCTCATCAGTAAAAGAACCACGTTTGTTTTAAGGAATAATGAAATAACATGACATGCTTCTGGTATCATGCCCGGTAGGCAGAATTATGGCCCCCATAGATGTCCATGGCCTAATCCCTAGAACCTGTGAATCTGTTATGTTACATTCAAAAGGGCCTTTGCAGATGTGTTTAAATTAAAGATCTTGAGATGGGAGATGATCCTGGATTATCCAGGTGGGCCCAGTTTATCATAAGTGTCCTTGTAAGAGAGAGGCAAGAGGCCAGAAAGGACAGCAGATGCTACATTGCTGGCTTTGAAGATGAAGGAGGAAGTCACAAGCTAAGGAATGTAGGCCGCCTCTAGAAGCTGGGAAAGATAAGGAAACAGATTCTCCCTTAAAACCTCCAGACAGAACACAGTTCTGCTGACCTATTTCAGAATTCTGACATCTTAAACTGTAGGATAACAAATGTGTGTTTTAAGCCTCTAAGTTTGTGGCAATCTGTTACAGCATCAATAGGATACTAACAAGTAGCTATTAATGATGATGATAATAAAAATCTTAGCTGGGTGCAGTGGCTCACACCTGTAATCCCAGCACTTTGGGAGGCCAAGGCAGAAGGATCACTTGAGGCCAGGAGTTGGAGGTTACAGTGAGCTATGATTGAGCCACTACACTCCCGCCTGGGTGACAGAACAAGACTCTTTCCAAAGAAACAAACAAACAAATTTATTTTAAAAGAATTTTGCATTTTGGTTTGGAAAATTTTTTTTCTAAGAAAGGACGTTTAAGAAAAAGATTAAATTGCCATTGAAACTTGAAGATTCCCTACTGATGTGAATGAGGAAAAAAACACCAACTTTGTAGGCACTGTTCCCATAGGAAATTAATAAGTAAATAGATTTAGATGGCTAACCTTTTCTAATCTCCCAGAATCCCTGAGAGAGGTAATTCTGGAAAGTAGAGTGATTACACCACCAACCACCACTCCTCCACAGTTCCCTTAAAATGCCATTTGGAAATGACTGAATCTTTAGCAGTAACCACAAAAGGTATGCTTGAGCACATTGCAGTTCATTCCCTGATGTTCTCTGTCCAATCAGCTGACAAGAACTATAGTGTGCTGCTCTTCCTTCTGCTTTTATTTTCTAGATCCCATCCTCCTTGTTCACAGAAG
>JAQIFY010001538.1:0-14099 GCA_028533085.1 Varecia variegata | reverse complement strand
TCTCCACAGGGTCCAGTCCTCCACCCTCTGCCTGCCCTCAGGAGCCCAGACCCGTCAGGTATCTCTGCTGGGGACAAATGGAGCACCTGAGGCTTTGGGCTCAGGGCGATAGCAAAGCCTTCATGCAACTGGTGAAGGCTTTAA
The DNA here is from genome assembly GCA_028533085.1 of Varecia variegata. Taxonomy (NCBI): domain Eukaryota; kingdom Metazoa; phylum Chordata; class Mammalia; order Primates; family Lemuridae; genus Varecia; species Varecia variegata. Next base: position 13,955 of record JAQIFY010001538.1, on the reverse strand, counting down.
CTGGCCAGTGGGAAGGGAGTGTTGACCAGCAGTCTGGTGAGGACCTCGGTTTGTGCCTCAGCCCAGCCCCTGTCTGACCTTCCAAGGTCATCTGTAATTTGGTTCCTCCAAGAAACAGATACCAAGACAGAATGAAACATGCAAGGATTTTATTGGGGAAAGAGGGCAGGGGAGCTGGGGGAGGCTGGAAGAGATGACAACCTCCTGTGCTGTCCGACCCTGAGTGAAGGAGGAGAGAGGGAGGCAAGGTTGTGCGGATGCGTCCATGTGTGGACAGTCATGCAGTCCAGGGAATGTTCTGCAAGACCAGCAGGAAATCACCGAGTCCTTGGTATCCCGCTGTGCTCAGTCACTGGCCGGGAGCAGCCCCCCGTAGGGCCATGGAGCTCAGTCACCCTTTGGTCAGTGGATAAGCTACGTGTCACCTACCATGTTACCGACCAGGTGAGCAGCCAGAGCCTCCTGCCTGCTGCCCTCCAAAATGCCTCTGAGCAGATGGAAAAGGGGGCAGGCTGAAAACTCAGCCCCACAAGAGTCAGAAGCAGTAGCCCCAGTCCGTTTCATACTGAGTTGAAACAGATAATCAACAATCACTCAAGAAATAGGTTCACTTAGAAAAAATAAAAAGGTAAATTCAGTCAAATTGGCATTTGTTAACAAGGTGTTTTCTCTGTCTGAATTCAAGGAGTTTTCTCTCCATGTCCAACTGGGCAACGCACAGACGCAGCTGTTATCAGCACTGAGAAATGTCGGAGGTTTAAGCTGCTGCAGAGGGGCATTTTGGTTGGAAATAAGAAAGGCTTTATGGCAGGTGTGGGGAGCTTTAAATATTGCAAAGGATTATAGGGTTGTTTTGTTTTAGAATCCTTAAAAATCAGGTTTGGGCCAGACGCATTGGCTCATGCCTGTAATCCCAGCACTTTGGGAGGCTGAGGCAGGAGAATCCCTTGAGGCCAGGAGTTCAAGAGCAGCCTGGGCAAAATAGCGAGACGTCATCTCTACAAAAAATTTAAAAATTAACTGGGCATAGTGGCATGCATATGTAGTTCCAGCTAATCAGGAGGCTAAGGCGGGAGGCTCTTTTGAGCCCAGAAGTTTGAGGTTACAGTGAGCTGTGATCATTCCTCTGTACTCTAGCTCAGGTGACAGAGTGAGATCTTATTTCAGAAAGAATTTCAGAAATCAAGTTTGAATCCTGTCCTTGTAAGGTAAGTTGAGTGACTCTATCTGAAGGGACACACTGTGAAGTCCTGGCTTTCCAAACTACCTGAACCTCCCCAGCATCTGGTTGAGGTCAGCAAAAGTCATTGATGGAGTGACGGGAGGGAGATCTTTGCTTTCAGGCCAAGGGAATGTGGTGGATGACTATATACACACAGTGCTTAGCAAAAGCCAGACCCCAAGGTGGGTATTCCTAGAAGGGTAGATTGTGGTCTGACATAATTTTTACAAAATTAAGCCCATTTATATGTAATCATCCTAATAAACAATGGAAAATGTAAGAGTTAAACTTTTAAAAACTCAATCAATCCTAGAAGACAAGAAAAAGCGCCTGAATAGTTTGAAGGTATTAGGTTGCTCTTTTTCTATGACCATCTTTCCGGTCACCTATTGAGTTTTCTCTCACTGTCCGCAATAATTCAAGCAGAGGCAGACGACCCTGCGGAGAATTCCAAGCTGAAGACTGAGTCCACCGCTATCCGCCTATCTCAAGCCCCAAGACATTCATAAGTGGAAAAAAAAAATGCCAGTAACAAAAATCAGCAACTAAAGGAAGTCTTCCGTCAGGAGCTTGGGGCCTCTCTTGTCCAGGGAGTAAAATGCACGTTATGTTAACACTGTGGAGACTGGCTTAGCTGTGTTTCCTTGGCTAGTGAGGAAGATGCTTTGCCAGCTCTTGGTAGCCGGAAGTATTATTTAGCATGTGTTCGCGAAAACATCTTAAAACATGGATTTAGTGCTGTAAATTGTGAAAATTCACGTGAATGTGTTGAGCTTTCAACGAACTTTCTGTGGATGGTGGTGGTTGTAACTGTCTGCATCTTAAGCAACTTCAGGAGTACAGTTTCCATTCTTCAGGTAGTTCCAGTTAAGATGCAGATGTTTTATCCACTGCAAATAGCTATCTCTCTAGGAAGTTCTCCCTACTCAGGACTTAATGGAATATGCCCTTTCTCTGTGATGTATCACCTAAGGCACTTCAAGATCTATGTGGGACAATATTGTCCCATAATTTATTAGTAGGCTAATGATAGATGACCAAATCCTTGCCCATAAAACATTTATGTTTTATTTTTGGAGTTTGGGAATTGAAAGTGGGTCAAATGACAGAGAGCTCTTACACAAACTAATGAGCTTACAAAATCCAGATCCTCTCGGAAATCATGCTTGCAGTGGTTTTAATGAATGTTCCACGGGGAAAATGCACCAAGATTTTTTGTTTGAATTAGGCAGTGACTAAACATAGGTCACTTTAGGTAAATTTCCTCCAATATACAGAGTATTAAACTTGCTTCTGTGTATCTTTGATTCTTTGGCTTCCTTTTTTAATCACAATTGCTAGTTTTCCTCTTTGGAAAGCAAGATGAAGGATGAAACCACCAAAATTTTTCTTCTGCCTTACGGGAGGTGGACTATGAGATTTGGTGAGAGTGACTCACCAAAATTTTGTTTTAAAATATAATGTATTAATAGAAAGTTTCAAGTATGGTAAAGACAACAAGTTAGATGATTGCCACTGAAAAAACAACTTGTTACAGTTCCAACAGGAGGGGGCATGCCAGGCCACCCGGGGCCACACAGGGAAGGGCGGGGTCAGTCAGGAGGCGGAAGGAGTTGGGGGGCTTGGAAAGATGTGGGCAAGAACCTTTCCTGTGGTTTCCATGGGGAGGAAGGGGTGAGGCAGGGTGAGCAGGCTTAGGATTGTCTAGTTTGAATAATTCAGTGGACTCGGGCATAGAGGCTGTCCCTAGGTTTTTGGTACCTGGCTCTGGGGTGGTTAGGACAGAGGAATAGTAGCCCTGAGTGCAGTGTGAGATTCCAATAATGAAAGTTGGGGTGTAGGCTCTGGATTGGTTGGTTTGTATTTGAAAAGCACGTGCATGGGTAGGTTGTTTACTATCTCGAGGAACTGGCTGACACTGAGAAGGGCAGTCCCTCGGGGTCAGCAAGGCCCCGATGTCAAAGCCTCAGAATACAGAAAATGAAAGACCTGAGTAATGCACATCTTCCAGCTGAAATTCCAGTGGTTTGTCAAACAAGATAAGTAAAGATTTAGGGTTACAGTTTTGATCACAGAAACCCCCATATAAGGGAAATTTTCATGGGCATTAAAACCAAGGAATCACAGATCTTTACTGTCCTATGGAAGTTCGTAAATCTGGGATCTATCAGCCCCTTCTGGGCCTGGAAGGCTCTCTGGAGAGAAGCGGGCGGCTGAACAAGGTGTGAGAGAGAAGGATCCTAACCTGGAGTTTGAGCACATGGCGGAAACAAACAAAACATTTTCAGGTGATCTCAGCTCAAGAACGTTTACACTGCAGGAATAACATTTCAGAACTTTGTAGAACCCTGGTCTTTATAGTTAGCATTGGTGACAAATGACATTTTTTTTGGAAAATTTGTCATTGGCTTAGAAAGACACAAATAATACGTACAGTGTAGCATGGTCTCTACCATCCTCCTTTTCTCCACGTGCCAGTAACAGGTTGCACAGCCGCCTCGGGGTGGTTATTTGTTCTCAGCTAGTTACGGAGTAAAGAGATTTTACAGTCTTACAGATAGCAACTTACAGATAGAACTCTTTTTTCCTTTTTCTCTAGAAAAAAATGGAGCCCTGCAAATGCCTACTTAGAGAGTTGCGTACGCAGGGAATAGGAAATGCTGACTGCAGGCCTGAAGGGAAAGAGCCCCTCCTTTTTGCTGGCATCATACAGGAATTCTATCTCTTACTTTTGGAAACTACCTAACAACTGAGAATTATCTTGGTAACAGCCAAGAGCTGTCTTTCCTTTGTGTCACCACTAGCTTGGGGTACTCTGCATGTCCAATCACTCCAGCTTTGGGTGTTGCCAACATGATTACAAGATATTGACCTCTCTATTTTGGGACAGTTTGCAAGGAAGAGAGAACAGGCTTCCAGTTCAGGCAAGCCCAAGTTCAAATCTTGGCCAAGCCACTAACCAGCTAGACTGATTTTGGGTCCAGCTTATTCTCCTGAAACCTCGTGTACTAAGTGACCTGCTGGCATGTCCTTCTTACAAACGCTGACTTGTGCTTGGTAAGGAGACTGGTTTAAGGTCTTCCTCAGTTAAAATACAAATAATAGAGACAGTAACAGCTAACACTTATTGAGTATTTACCATGTATCAGATGTTCCAAGAACGCAACACATATCAGCTCATTCAATCCTTACACCCTATGAGGTGAGGACCATTATTCTTATATACTAATGCAATAGCACTTATGTTTGGCCAGATGAGGAAACTGAGGTCCCGAGAGGTTCCATGCCTGGCCCCAGAGTTACATGGCTGGGGAGAGGAAGCAGCAGAGATGACTTGTGCTGAACCACCGATGGACTTCCTATTTGATCCATAATTCTTCAAAGGTCGGGAGTACTCTCCTCTGACTTCTTTTTAAAAGGCCAAGCAAAAAGACCGAAGCAGAATTTCAGCTCATGATCATGGCATTATTTAGCATGACTCTGATCCGTGTCTCTTAGACTTCGTACATGGGTGTGAGAAAGAACTCCTGCTCCACCTATCAGAAAGGTGCAGTGTGCTCTTGTGGATTTACAGACTCTGGCACTTACAGAGGCCTCTTCAGGGAATGTCTTCCTCTCCCCACCACCCCATCCCCTACCCCCAGTTTCTGTCTGGATGCTGCCAGGAGCTTTGTGGCCAATAGAAAGTACTAGAAGAAAGGACCCTAGGAGGACTCATGGCTGCATCTCTCATGATGTCAGTGTTGTTCTCTTCTGCTGCTTTCCCTGGGTAGCCGGGTCCGTGGTCACCACTGCACCTGGGCCACATGCTTACAGCTCAGCCTCTAGGGAGAAAGGGACCCTCTCCCCAGCTCCAGTTAGGAAAACTCCAGGGAAGGGCTCTGATTGGCTACAGTTGGCCCCTGTGCCCTTACCCGACCAATCACAATGGCCAAGGAAGTGAGGGCCTGTTTTTGGTTCAGTACAGGCCATGTCTCCGCTTTTGACCAGTGACTGCAGCCAGGGGAGTAGGATCACATCAGACTATAGCAGCTCCCATTTGGAAGAGGGGCAGGGGGCTAGATGTATCCATGAAAAGAGAGGTCAAGTTCCAAAGGACAGGATGGATGAATGGGTGGACAGAATAGCAATGTGAGTTACGAGTATAGAAAAATGGTCCTCTAAGGGTTCCTCAGAATGAGATGAACTGAGAGCATAACACTCTGCCCATGTGGGCAGGGAGTTTTGGAGTTGGGCTGTGAATGAACTAAGGAAGAAAGAGGAGGAGTCAGGAGTATTGTGAGGGGGTGATCAGGGGACACAGAGGAGCAGTGGACTCATATACCCTGCTCTACCAGTCTTCCCTCTGCTTCTCAACCTAGTTGGCCTTCTCACCACAGGGCATTTGCACATGATGCTTCTTTTTTTGTAATGCAGCACACTCTTTTGCACACTTTATATCCCAGTGTGAACGTTATCTCCTCAGAGACCCCTTTTCTGAGCTCCCGATATAAGTCAGTTTCTTCTTTATTCTTGTCTTTCGTAGACCCCTCTTTCCTTCAGAGCACTTGTAATACATTTCAGTCACCTATTGACTTGTTTATTTACTTTTTCCTTGTCTGTTTTCCCACTGGACTATGTCTGTTTGACTCCTGGTATATCTTCAGGGCTTATCCAGTGTCTGGCAATCAGTAGGTGCTCAATAAATACTGTAGGAATAATTAAATGGCCCTGTGGGATGATGGTTTTAGGGAGAGATCAAAAGCGAATGGGCTGTGCCAATGTGGGGAGGAGAGAGGCTATGTAAGAGGGAAGACACGAGAGTCTAAGAATCAGTAGAAATTGGAAGAATGAGCAAGAAGCGACTGGGACAACATAATACCCTCAGGAACCCCAAGAGGTGGTGGTAAGAAGGTTGGGTTCCCCACACCTCATGTGGGGTGAGGGTGTATGCAGGCAAGTTTATCCAAATATCCAGGGTGGGGTGATGCCACGGCATGACCCTGCTCCATGGCTCTCTGTAGCAAACTGATGTGTGTGTCCCGGGAAAGATGGCTTTCGAGACAGCTAATGGGTGCCAGGTGAGCTCCTGCACCTCATCTGTGTGCATTTTGTCTTGTTGTTATGCTCCGCCTTGTTCCCACTGCTATTTGGGGCACAGTTGTTGGCCATGCTTGCCTCTCACTGCCCATTCCAGAAAATTCCCCACCACCACTTTATCACAAGATGGTGAAGGCACGTTAATGAGGCCATTGCAGAGGCTTGCCGTATTTTTGGAACAGTATTCTATGTACAAGTGAGCGAATGGTTTTCCCTGGAAGTCTCTGGCATTCCAGCCCCAAGCACTCTCTCTGCATCATGGTTGAACCTAGGAGCCCTGTGTTATTGAAAAGGAGAAATGACAATTGAGAAAAGGAAGTCAATCAAGTTTGGCGAGTCCCCAGTGTCTGGGCACCCTTCACTCAGCCTCTGAGCATGCAGAAGGTGGCTGACAGAGTTAGGATGGTGCGGCTTTTCACTGCTTCAGGGGGTAAACTGAACTTTGAAAAGGAGACCTTAATGTCAGGGAGGCTTGGTTTGCACAGTCACTGTTTCTGAGTGATATATTAATAGAAAGATGGTCTCAGAGGTCAACATCAGCCTCCCCCTGACCCACTGCTGCTTGGGAGGGTGGTAGGCAGTGTAGACAGCAAGCTATTTTTTGGCCTCTGCACTCTGCTCCCCACATGGTAGGTAGCATAGACAGCAAACCAGGCATTGACCTTTGCACTTTGCCCCTCCACAGAGTGATTTGTAGCCTTCACTTCGTGGCTGCCTGAAGCACTTTAAGTCAGGCCCACAGCCAGGGCGTAGCTGTCCTTTGGCTGTGGCTTTCCGGGATGCAAAACGGCCTCCCTGAAAATAAGGCTGACTGCTGGCGCCTCCCCACCGTGTAGCTGCTCCTGTTCAGCCGCCATGCCCATGCGTGTCTCCAGTGCAGTGTCCACCTTGTCCTCCACCGGCCTGATGCCCCCTTAGCACACTGTGGCTACTGTCATGTTGGTGACCTCAGACCTACGTTGAGCAGAGCGTGTGATGTCACTGGGCAGCCACCCCAGGTTCAAGGATCAAGCCTCACTCACCCTAAGCAACGTTCTTTTACTTCCAAGGCCTTGCAAGAACATGGCACCAAATTTTGTCTTTGTATTTTTGCTTGGTTTTTGATTTTTTTTCTTCTGTAGAAAACAAACATATGCAAAAAAAATCATGTATTAAGACAGTACCCTGCCTCTTCCCTGCCAAAAAACAGGTAGATTTTGCTAGATTCCTAGCTCAGATATGTATTTGTGAAACACTTGTTAGTGATATATATATATATATCATTATATATATATAATATATATAACCATTATGTGACATATATATATGTCATATATGACATATATATATATATGTCACATAATTCTATACAATTTTGTTGGCACATGTAAGTGATTCCTTATTAATAATAGCCTGAATTCAACTAAAACAAGCCAAAATTCATTTCCTTCAAAGAACTTATAAATCTCTTCCGTGCTTCCTTTTCATTTATGCACAAATTATGTCTACACAAAATCAGAGAAGACTTCTCTGGGTCAGACTGTTTTTGAAATCAGCATGGAAGCCTTTAGCCTTCCCACCGTCTCACCAAGCCAAGGACAGACTGACCTGTTTATGGGGCTGTCCCTTCCTTGCACAGTAGGATCCTGTTTCTAACTCAAGCTCTGACACTGACCAACTCTGTAACCTTGGTTATCTCCCTCTCCTGGGCTCTAGAATCCCATCTGGGGGCTGGAAGTAATGACAGTGGGCGCTCACAGCCAAGCACAGGTCTAGCACAGCCTGCTGTGGGCACAACACTCTCATTTCTGGGTGAGGGTCCTGTGTGCCCGAAAGCAAAGGCGTGAAGGGCAGTGAGGGCCGAAGTCAGCACAGACTCAATTCAGTTTCCTCCTCTGCCAATCAGATCATACAACTTAGAACCCCAGGCAATAGAAATATATTTATGTATTAAATACATATATGCATATGGTATATATGTATTTATGCATACATGCATATTTAATGTTTATTTGACACATTTTAAATTAACAGACATTATTCTTAAAGCAGTTTTAGAAGTTGACAGAAAAATGAATGGGAAGTAGAGAAAGTCCCCATATACCTCTGACCCCCCCCAATCCCTAGCGTCCCCTCTTGTTAACATCTTACATTATTGTGGTACATGTATTACAATTGGTGAACAAATAATGATACATTACTATTAACTAAATGCCATAGTTTATATTTGGGTTCATTCTTGGTGTACAGTTCTGTGGGTTTTGCCAAATGCGTAATATTCACCATTACCGTATCCTGCAGAATGGTTTCCCTGCCCTAAAAATCCTCTGTCTTCACCTGTTCATCCCTCCCTCCCACTAACCCCTGGAAACTACTGATCTTTTTTCTGTCTTCATAGTTTTATCTCTTCCAGAATGTCATACAGTTGGGATCATACAGTATGTACCTTTTCAGATTGGCTTCTTCGCTTTAGTAATATGCATTTAAGGTTCCTCCATGTCTTTTTGTGTGTTGATAGCTCATTTCTTTTTATCACTGAGTAATATTCCATTGCCTGGGTGTACCACAGTTTGTTTATCCATTCACCTACTGAATGACATCTTGGTTGCTTCCAAGTTTTGGCAATTAAGGGTAAGGCTGCTATAAATATTCATGTGTAGGTTTTTGTGTAGATTTAAGTTTTTAGCTCATTTGGATCAATACCAAAGAGCACTGGACTGGATCTCAAATATGGTAAATGTATGCTTTGTTTGTAGTAAACTGTTAAACTGTCTTCCAAAGTGGCTGGATCACTTTGCACTCCTACCAGCAATAAATGAGGATTCTCCACATCCTCACCAGCATTTGGTGTTGTCAGTGTTTTGCATTTTGGCCATTCTAATAGGTGCTTAGTGACATATAATTGTTTTAATTTGCATTTCCTTAATGACATATGTGGAACATCTTTTCGTATGCTTCTTTGTCATCTATATCTTCTTTGGTGAGGTGTCTGTTTAGATGTCTTGCCCACTTTTTAATTGGTTGTTTTCTTTCTGGTTTTTTTTTTTTTTTTTGTATATCTTCCTTAGTAGTCCTTTATCAGGTATATATTTTGCAAATATATCCTCCCAGTCTGTAGCCTGTCTTTTCATTCTCTGAGCAGTAGTATCTTTCACAGAACAGTTTTTAATTTTAATGAACTTCAATTTATTAATTTTTTATTTCTTATATCTTGTATGTTATGTCTTGTATGTTATATCTGAAAAGACATAACCAAACCCCAGGTCACCTAGATTTTCTCTTATGTTATGTTTTCTCTAGAGGTTTAATAGTTTTGCATTTTACATTTAGGTCTATGATTCATTTTGAATTAATTTTTGTGAAAGGTGTAATGTCAATGTCTATGTTAGTTTTTTTTTTTTTTTTTTTTTTTTGGCTTGTGGATGTCTAGCTTTCCCAGAACCATTTATTGAAAAGACTGTCTTTTCTCCATGCATTGCCTTTGATACCTTCTCGAAGATCAGTTGATTATATTTGTGTGTCTTTTTTTTTTTTTATTTAAGAGATAGGGTCTCACTATATTGCCCAGAGTGGAGTGCAGTGGCTGGCTATTCACAGGCACAATCTCACTACTGATCAGCATGGGAGTTTTGACCCACTCCATTTCCAGCCTGGGCCGGTTCACCCCTCCTTAGGCAAGTTGATGGTCCTCCACTCCTAGGAGGTCACTATATTGATGCCAAATTTAGTGTGAACACCTGATGAGCATAGTGCACTATTTCTGAGTTCTCTATTCTGTTCTATTAATCTGTTTGGTTTGTTCTTTCACTGGTATCATACCTGTCTTGATTATTATAGCTTTGTAGTGAGTGTTGAAGTCAGGTAGTTTTAGTCCTCTGACACTGTTCTTCTACAGCATTGTGTTGGTTATTATGGGTCTTTTGCCTTACCATTTAAACTCTGGAATCACTTTGTTCCTAATCACTTGCTGTGATTTTTGTTGGGATTGCATTGAATTCATAGATCAAATCAGGAATAACTGACATCTTAACAATATTGAGTCTTTCTACCCATGAACATGGAATCCCTCTCTCTCTCTTTTTAAGTTATTCTTGATTTCTTTCATCAGAGTTTTATATTTGTTTCATATAGATCTTATACATATTTCATTAGATGTATACCTAAGTATTTTTTTCTTTCCTTTTTTTTGTGCTAATATAAATGATATTTTTTTTACTTTAAAATTTTTCTTGTTCACTGCTGTTATATAGGAAAACAATTGACTTTTGTATATAAACTTTGTATTCTACAGCTTTACTGCTATTATTAGCTCCAAGAAGTTTTTTTTTTTTTAATTCTTTGGGATTGTTTCTGCATAGACAATCATGTAACCAGTGTGTGTGTGCGGGGGGCAGTTTTATTTCTTCCTTCCCAATCGTATACCTTTGATTTATTTTTATTGTCTTATTGCATTGGCTAGGACTTCCAGTATGATGTTGAACAGGAATGGTGAGAGGGAACATTCTTGCCTTGTTCCTGATCTTAGGGGAAAGGCATATAGTTTCTCACCATTACTTTTACTGTCAAGCATTCCATGTGACATAGTGTAGTTTGTGGTTCTACCTACATTCCCTTTGTTCACTCTTCCTTGTCTAAGGACTTTCTCTGGCCACAGAGCAGGCTCAGCCTGTAATATGGAGAAGTCAGGAGTGCTGGGGAGTTACTAAATCATCTGGTTTCTCATCATTGAGTATGATGTTAGTTGTAGGCTTTTTGTAGATGTTCTTTACTGGGTTCCTTCCATCCTTAATTTGCTGAGATTTTTTTAACCATACATGGGTGTTGGATTTTGTCAAATGCTTTTTTTTGCATCTATTGATATGATCACATGATTTTTCATCATTAGCCTGTTGATGTGATGAATTACCTTAATTGATTTTGAATGTTGAACCAGCCTTGCATACCTGGAACAAATCCCGCTTGGTCATGGTATATCATTTTTCATATACATTGTTGGATTTGATTTGCTAATATTTTTCTTGAGGATTTTTTGCATCTACATTCATGAGAGATATTGGTCTGTAGTTTTCCTTTCTTGTAATTTCTTGATCTGGTTTGGAATTAGGGTAATGTTGGCCTCATAGGATGAGTGAAGAAGTATTTCCTCTGCTTCTATTTTCTAGATGAGATTGTAGAGAACTGATGTGATTTTTTTCTTTAAATGTTTGATATAATTCACTTGTGAATGCATCTGAGCCTGGTTCTCTTTTAGTAGATTATTAATTGCTGATCCAATTTCTTTAATGATATAGACCTATTCTGAATATATATTTCTCCTTATTTGAGTTTTGGTTTTTAAGGAATTGGTCCATATTATCTAGGTTATCAAATTTGTGGGTGTAGGGTTGTTCATAATATTCCTTTTTTATCCTTTTAATGTCCATGAGATCAATAGTGATGGCCCCTCTTTAATTTCTGATATTAATAATTTGTGTTTTCTTTCATTTTTCTTTTTACCTGGCTAGAGGTTGATCAATTTTATTGATCTCTTTAAAGAACCACCTTTTTGTTTTGCTGATTTTCTTTATTGTTTTTCTATTTTTGATTTCTGCTCTAATTTTTATTATTTCTATTCTTCCACTTACTTTGGATTTAATTGGCTTTTATTTTTCTAGTTTCTTAAGACTGAAGTTTAAATTCTTGGTTTTAGATCTTTCTTTTTTTTTAATGTATGCATTCAATGCTATATAATGCTCTAAGAACTAGTTTCTCTGTATCCCACAAATATGATAAGTTGTATTTTTATTATTTCACTTGAGATATTTTTAAGCTATAGAAAAATACAAAGATAATTTAATATTCTCTGTATAACTGCCAACCAGAACTGATCTTGTCAATGACCTTATATTATATTTGTTTTATCTCTTTATAATAAAAACCAATACAGCACTGTCATGAAGGCAGTGTGTTTCTTTTCAACCCAATTCTACTGACTTAGATGACAACCTCAATTATTCCTACATCAACAATGTGGACCTGAGGAAGCTGGAGAGGAGAGCAGTCGGTATGATACAAGGTAGTAGAAGCAGAATTCATAGATCTCTAGTCCAGAATGCATGGATGGGTATCTATGCACGATGCATCTGTCTTAGTTTGGGATCTCCTAGAAGCAGACCCAAGGTCAAGGATTCTAGGGCAAATAGCTTATTTGCCTGTGCGGTTGCAGGGATAGGAATGTGAGAGAAGGAAAGGAAGAGCTCAGAGAACGGTGCATTGTCAAGGAAGTTATCATTGTGGGCAACTGGAGCTTAATCCCTCTGCAGACTCTGGGAGGCAGTGTAGCACACACACGAGAAAGACGTAGCAGGACATTCATTCACAACACCCACCAGTGAGTTAAGAGCAGCTCCCAGGTGCACTGAACCCCTGATAATTTTGGACACAGACAGAGTCAACTCTGACAGCCAGAAAGAGCCCTCTGGCAGGGAGACACAGGTGCCAGCAGGTGGAAATCAGACAGATGTGCACAAGGTGAGGGGCTGTGGGCAGTCCATCATTAAATAGCATCTGCTAAAACCTCTTTTAAAAAGTTCTTTTGCTGAGGTTTAACTTATTTAGTAGGTGTATAAAAAGACGAAAAAGTAAGAGCACCATCCTATTGACTATGTGCTGTGTGACAGGTCTTGGGATCTCGTCCCATCCTTGCAAGAACCCTTTGAGGACATGGTTGTCACCTTTGTCCTCATTGTCCAGGTGAGGCTCACAGGGGTTCAATGCTTAGCAGGGGCGGATGCCAGCACGAGAACTCCAACTCGCCTGCCCAGGACCCCAAGCTGCCGTTCAGGGAATGTGGCTTCAGTAACCGTTAAGAACATTCAGGAAGGAAAAAGCTGTGATGGCAAGGAAAGCTTATTTTGAGTCAACTTTTAGAGGGCAGCATATAATGAGTTCTGGGAGCCTTTTAATTAAACATTGAAAAGCACAAGAGGTTGAAAGCAAGCTGCTTAAATGGGAAAGCTAATATTTACAGATTAAAAAAACATGTAAAAGTCTGGAAATCCAGGTCTCTCGTTAGGAGTGATATAATTACTGAATTTCCGTTTCCTAGCAATAAGGAAGAAGATGTTGATTCTCTGTCTGCGGATGGCGTTTAGGCAGCTCTTGGCTGTGGTTGCTGGCTGAGTCTGTTGTCAAGGGACATATCTTTTGGAGTGTTAATGGAAGCAAGTGTTCCGGGAACTGCCCTGGAAAGGACAGAGTTACTCTCAGTCTCTGGATTCAGGTGACTTGGATGAGCCATTTGAGCAGTAAATATCAGAAAAGCAAAGTGCTCTTTATGTGACCTTGAATCACTCTTTCAGAATGTCTGCCTATAAAGAAAACTCCTGGGCTAACGACAAAGAGACCTCAGCTTTGCACTAGCCAGCTGTGGGACTTTGGACAAGACCAGGGAAGGGGGGAGATTCTCTGCATTTAGAGTGATTTTTGGCAAGTTCTTATTCAGTTCTGTTAATTGTACATGGCAGACAGGTGAACACACGAGCAGTGGAACCTTTGCCAAAAGCCCTTCACACGCATCTGCAGTGCTCATTGTCAGCTGCCGCCCACACCTGCCACTAGTTCATGCCACCTTGTGTCATTAAGTGGGTTTCCCCTGGGCCAAGCCTGGGGGTTCACTGCGGTTCTCAACACATCC
>JAQIFY010001537.1:0-14099 GCA_028533085.1 Varecia variegata | reverse complement strand
ATGGGCACGCTTGAAGTTCTGACTTGGGGGGGACGGGGGTGGGGGCGGGGATGGGTGTATACCTACAGGAGGAGTGCGATGTGCACTGTCTGGGGAATGGACACGCTTGAGGCTCGGACTCAGGGGATTGGGAGGGACATGGGCAATATATCTATGCAGAACTTTTGTACCCCCATAATAAGCTGAAATAAAAAATAAATAAATAAATAAAAAATAAAATTTCACAATAAAAAAAAAAGTTCATTAGAAATTTGTAGAGAAAAATTTAGGTCTGGTTAAAGAGTGATTTCTTTGTAGATATCAAGGGAAACTATAAAGGCTTTCCATATAAATAACTTTTTTCTTCTTTAACATGAAAATTACATATATTGAAGCAATTGTAAATATTTGAAAAATATGTCAAATACATAGGGAAACTGCCTGACATTTGTTGAATGTACACAGGATAAATTGCACAAATTTTCTGTCATAAATATTTTATGGAATTCTTTTTTTCTTATTGTTTTTAATAGACCTTTATGTTTGATACCTTCTATGGAAAATTCAACATATTTAGCAAATGTTTAGCTTTTTGTCTAAAATAGGCACTAGGCACTACTCTATATTCACACATCATCTGTAGGATAAAAAATATTCAAAAGACTTGGTGTAATCTGGAGAAATTTCATATAATTCTACATTTCCAGTTTTATTTCTATATTAAATAATATTTCTATTATAATTCCTAATATGGATAAGTTCTGAATATCTTTCCTAAAAATATTTTTTCCTCATCAGTAGTTTCTACATTTGAATTCAAATATGTGAGCAGAAGAATTGGTTATTAAAGCTAGAATGTAGTTGAGGTTGAAAATACCCTCTCTACATCTTAGCACATTGAAGATGTTTGGTGTAGGTAGCATCATCTTTCTTCTAAGTTATTTATACATTATCCATGAATCAGAAAGCTAGATGCTTAGACTTCGTAGACTACACAGATTTCCACTGTCCTATTTGTCCAGTTCATTTTTTGATACCATATTTGAGGTCTCTCCAGTTGGAGGTAGAAAAACAAAAAAACAAACAAAAAAAACCTCAAAAGTGGCTGTGCAACTGTGCCCTCTGCCCACATCTTTGCCAATCCTGAATTCCACCCCATCTGCCCCTATTCTGCTGCCTAAACTGTTGTCATGAACAATAGACAGGGACTCTTGGCAGATGAGTAGCATAAACATTTAATTTCACAGAACAGGAAGAAATTGCATAAACTGTATAATAAAGACCATAGACATAAAATGCATTAATTTTTAAAATATGTATATGTTGTAGAAGAAGTTGAGGATAGAGGGAGAAAAGTAACTTGCTCAACTATTGAACAGCTTCTTGGAAAGCTATTTATTGAAGCTGTACTCTGTATCTAAAGAGAGGTTTCATTCCACATAAAATATTAGGAAAATTAGAAAGCTAAGAATGAAAGCAAAATAAAGCTATATTTTGTAAGTCTTAGAAGCATTATTTCCAAGAATCTGAGCTAAATCTTCTTTATATTGATGTATATTTTAACACTCTTTTTCCTGCTAAGTTGAAAGAGGAAACATTCTCATTCAAATAGTTATCATTTCTAACAATTAAGTATGGGGATTTCTTTGTAGAGAGATTATACTTTTTATCCCAGAAATAAATCTAATGGAGATTTTGATTTGTGATTGCCTTCTTTAGGGACATTTTGAAATGTAATGAATATTGTTTTCTTTACCACAAGGAACTGATTTTTGTATTTGATTTAGTAACTACAATATGAGGTATGATTAAATGGTAGTACCAGTTATTTCAGCCAATTCAGCACATCCTCCTACATTTACCCACATGATATTTTGCAATATTTCCTACCTTCTTCCATATCCATGCCTATTTCCTTCTTTCATAATGTCATCCTGAGTTTCTTATGGTTCATTCTTACTTTACCTCACAGCTCTGATATTTTGGAAAAAAAAATCCCGTTATTCTTAACTTACTTCAAGTAGTATCCCCCACCTCATTGCCCCCTGGAGCAACCTTCAAGATGCCCTGCCTTTTTGGGCCAAACAAATGTACACCTTCAACATAATGATTTATTATTTCATGTGCAATTTCTATCTCCATGAATGTATTAAACCAAACTGTAATACAGCTACCTTGGCTGTACTTTCTCAAGACTTCTTGAAAGTGTGTTACAAGGCTGCAGTCATACACACTCAGCTCAGAATAAACCTCTTTAAATTATTTCACAGGCTTTGCTTTTTTTTTTTTCCATTAACAGTGCTGAAATTATTTCAAAAATTTGATATAGTTGAGAATAAAAGGCTAAAGGAAAACACTAATCACACAAAGTTGCTGGCAGAATTTAAAGTCTGAATTAATAAACTAATTTACAAATGTAGTTGCAATTCTCTTTGTTTCAATATTGTTATTTATTATATTATGTTATTTTATTTTAATTTTGTTTAATACCATGAGTTACTTTTGTATAATTAAACACATCTTTAAGATTAATCTTGTGTCAGTGTGGAGTGATGTTTACTGAAATATTAATAACTCTTTGCATAAAAGCCTAAAATGAATTTAAGATTATAGATGAGATGTTAGGTTAGCTACTAATATTTAAATTAGGGGAATATTTTCATGAGAGCACTATCATTCTTTCTCTGGACTCATTTTTTAACCTGTATTTCTTTTTCTCCTTGTAGTTTCTTCCATTCATCTATACTATAACAGAGGTAAAAGTCTGAAAAACGGCAATGAAATATTTTACCAGTTGCCTCTTTAAAGCTCCTCCCTGTTGGGGAATTAAAACTTTCATTCCTTCCTGAGGCCAGTGACCAAAGGGGCAAAAAAATGTTCTTTGTTGTTTGTTTTCTATTATCTTAAACAACAGAAAATGGCTCAACAGATTTTTCCAGACAAGGGTCACAAGATTGTAGTCACCAGAGATAAGGTCACAATAACTCAAGACCAAAATCACTAATTATAGTTAAGCAATGATAGCCCAAAGCTCAACATATAACAGAGGTCATGTATACCCAAGCCCAACCACCAAAATATGCCCCCCTTTAAAAAGCTCTGTTTTTCTGCTTGAAGGCAGAATGGTGGTCTTTAAGAGACTAGTCTGTCATCTTCCTGATTTTTCAGCAAATTAATAAATTTCTCTTTCCTTTTCTTCAAAACCACTTGTCTTCATTCTTTATTCTCATTGATTTGGCCTCAGGGACAAGTATCTCTGCTATTGGGCAGGGAAAGAGGAACAGGAACATAATGTGTACAGATTTATGTAGAACTTCAGAATATCTCATAGCTAGAGTTCTGAGATGAAAGCTATTGAAAATTTGAGTGTGGGTATATGTTTTGTATATTTACATGTATTATATGTCTACATGGTACAAAAATTGACATGTAAATAAAAGGAGCTCTTATAAATTAAATAAATAAGTCCCAATGCTTTTCAAGTTCATGTGAATTTAGTAATCTTTGGAAAATAAGCTGATTTTTAAAAATTGATAAAGTAGTAATAAAAATGTCTTTGAAATTGTCAGTATGCATTTTTGCCTCGGTTTACTGGTTGTTTTTATATTTGAAGGTATCAGAGTTTGACACAAAGGTAATAAAACCAAAAACACAGCCAAAACAAAATGATCTATGTTTGTATGATTTTTGATAAGACTAATTTAATGTTGTAGATTTATAAAAACAGCTAAATATTCTTAATTATTGGTCAAAAATACCCATGTGTTTAACTTTTATATTCTTATTCAGGTAAAAATGTAGACATGTCTAAACAAAAATAAGTGTCAATAAATTAGAATAAATAAAACTCTATGTAAATGATACCTCAAAAACAGAAACTTATGCTCAAAGGTTTATGAAGATACTTTGGTTTTGGTCTCTTAATCCTAGTTGCAGATACAGTTTCTTCCGTTGATTTTACTGTCTGTAGAATGTATACACAAAGTCCGTTTCTGTCTCACTCTTTCTGAGTACTGGTTGCAAGCTAGCCTGTTATGCATACATTGTGTTGCTATAGGAATGATTTTGCCTAGAAAAATTTTAAAAAGGATCCTTGAACTATTAATTTTTGTATAGTGATTTATTTCAAAATGAACAAAATGGTTATTCTTAGAATACAAAGAGAATCTGAAAACAATCTTATCCTTTGGAAGGATTACATGTAATTGAGTTCATGCTTAGGTAGAAAAATGTTTTGAGATCACTTAGATTGTTTCCAAAATAACTTGATTTTGATCCTTATGTTAAAAAATACTATGACTTTGTGTCATTATTTGAGATGTTAAGGATTGATGTTAGAGATTTATTTGGTCTACAGTCAGGTGATGTCACATCAGTAAATTTTATTTTAGTTTGGAATGTTGGTATTTTAGAAAGATCTAATTAGTTTACATGTATAAGCAGGATATGTTCCAAAACGTCTATTGTATTTATAGAATTTAAAGATGTTACATTATTCAGAATAGCAAGTCTTAGCAGAATACTTACATTCGTTAGCTTGCTTGGTTTTTTAAGTTTAAAAGTAATAGTTAAAACTATATTTTGTACTTGTTTCCTGGTCTATGTTTTAAAATTCTTTTCCTTCTCTTTTCTCCTAATTTTATGAAAATATGTTTAGATATTAAATTCGTTTAGACATCAAATGACCTTGTTAAGGGCAAAATTAATCACATTCATTGTATATCTAATATTCACAGTCTATCAAAAGGGTTAACAGTAAAATAATTTAAAATGATAAGTAGAATCTAAGTAAGCTGCTAAAATAAATTAGGGCATGTAAATGAGATAAATGCTTATGACAGATAATTCAAGATTTTTTGTTTCCTGGGTTTTCACTAAGGTTTGGGTTCTTGGGAGTTAAAATTTCTGGTTAATGTATGTGATGCTATATATAATGTGAGCCAAAAGTAAATACAGGATAGTTTTTATAGAAAAAAAATCAAAAATAGGCCGGGCGTGGTGGCTCATGCCTGTAATCCTAGCACTCTGGGAGGCCGAGGCGGGTGGATGGCTCAAGGTCAGGAGTTCGAGACCAGCCTGAGCAAGAGCGAGACTCCATCTCTACTAAAAAATAGAAACAAATTATCTGACCAACTGAAAATATATATAGAAAAAATTAGCCAGGCATGGTGGCGCATGCCTGTAGTCCCAGCTACTCGGGAGACTGAGGCAGTAGGATCGCTTAAGCCCAGGAGTTTGAGGTTGCTATGAGCTAGGCTGACGCCATGGCACTCACTCTAGCCCGGGCAACAAAGCGAGACTCTGTCTCAAAAAAAAAAAATCAAAAATAGACATAAAATGCTATTTTTATTTTATTAAAGAATAATTTTCTTTAATCCAGTGGTTATTCAGGCTTTTTATAAAACAAAATTTAAAACAATAAATAGAGAGAGATGTGAAAAAAGTTATGAATAGGAAGATATATTTTGATAAATAAGGTTAAACAGAAAAAAATATAACTTTATATGGAAAAAGGTCTTATATTGTATATATTTGGTCCTGAAGTAAAATAGATGGTTATTTAAGAAAAATTTAGGACAAAACAAAAAGTCCAAGTAAGTCATAGATGGTCTATGTAAATTATAAAAATTTATAAAGGAATTTTGTATGTGATCCAGTTAAAAGGAAAAATTTTAAGTTAAAACAATGAGGTTCTCTAAAATATTAGTTTGTTTTAATAAAATTGCAAGAGGTTTTAATACTAATTCTATAATCTACTTCTTTTGAAAATTCTCAGCTTTATATCTCAGAAGTTAAACTTTGGCTGTCTCTTACTGCTTGCAGCTTTTCCTCCCCTTGAGAAGGCCTGAGATATTAACCCTTTCCTTCAACTTTTTCATCGGCTCCTGTAACTTTTTCCTGCCTAGTTCTAAGTCTGCTGTTATGGTTTGATGCTGAAATGTTTACCTTAAAGGTCTGAAAAGCAATGAATGGTTTTTCTTAGATTCTTGATATGTCTGAATTGTTCAATATGGTCAAAAAAAATCTTCCTATGCTTTTACTAAGACTTGTGTATTCCCCTTCTCAAGGTATTAATTTTCTAGTTTCTTGTTTCCTTTACAATATTATGTTGACTCATAACCCTGGACACAGTCTTCTTATGTGTGATAAATATAGTACCCCTGTCATGAGGTTTGACTTCAAAGTTGTCTAAATGGATTTCCCATAAGAAAAAACAATCACATCAAAGAAAGTTTTTCTTTACCTTTTTGTCATTGGCCTAAGAAACAAAAATTTTATGCTTTATCATGATAATTTGATAACTCCTATATTGTTCTTATTAGATTTTTGTTTACTTGAGAAAACTGAGCTTTAAAAAGTCAAGCTTTTTTCTGTATTGCCTTTAATATCTCCTGATTATCACACTTGGTTAAGTGAATTACTATTATTTTACAATAACCTGTAATTCCATTTTGATCAAATGTTTTGAGGCTTTTGATATCTTTGACAAACGTCCACAAGATGTAGATAACATGAATGTTTAGCTATCCATAAGCTTCTTTTTTCCTGTCATTGTCAGAACTAGGCAGGATTTATAACCTTTTGTTTAGAATGGTTTGTTCATTCTGATACAAGAGACTCTAAATCCTTAGCTCAAATGCAGGCAAGAAGATTGGTTGAGGCCAGCACTTTGAGACCAATCTGAGCAAGAGTGAAAACCTGTCTCTACAAAAAATAGAAAAATTAGCCAGGCACAGTGGTGCCTGTCCATAGTCCTAGCTACTTGGGATGCTGAGGCAGGAGGATCACTTGAGCCCAGGAGTTTGAGGTTGCAGTGAGCCATGATGACACCACTGCAATCTAGCCCAGGTAACAGACTGAGACTCTGTCTTAAAACAAAACAAAACAAAAACAAAAACAAAAACCAAAAACCTCACAAATGCTTATGTTCTGTATAGCAAATTCCTACAAGTCTGACAGTGGATTGATACTTCTAGATAAGTTAATTTTATAACCTTGCTTTTGGATTTTGCTTTTTGCTCTTATGTTACTTAAAAGGATTTAAAGGTTGATAAATGTCTGTCCACCTCCATTCCCATCTGGCCTATAATATTTACTTGGCTATAAGTCTTTTGACTTTAAATCCCTTGGCCACAGGGTCCCAACAAGGTTGAGGAGGGAACTAGGTCATGTAGCCACACTACCTCAGCAATGATGGGACAGGATAAAAGTTTGGTCTTCAATGTTGCCTCTGGAAAATGTTGTCTAAAAGGGGGGAAATGTAAACTAAAATAAAATCCTATGCACTTTCTTCCCTGCTGACTAAATAGACCCCCTCTTAGCTGAGGAGACCCCCAGAAAACTCCTTAAAACTGAGTTTCTGTTCGTGAGGGGAAGGAAGGTTGGACATGCCTCATTATACCGCTATACTACCAATTAAAAAAAAAAAAAAACCCTCCGGAACCTAGGAATATTGACTTTTTCAAATTCTAAGAGCAATAAACCAAATAGTGCAGGATATTCATCCTGTAATACCTAATCCTTACACACTCTGTAGCATTTTATGAAGAAATGTTGTCTGGTTTTCATAAAGCTAAAGCTATTTGGAAGAGATAGATGTAACTTACCTCTGAAAACAATAAAATTAAATATGCACCACAAATTCTTGACTTATTAAAACCAGTTTTACATCCCAGGGAGGCAGCCATCTTGCACTGCAGAAAACATCAGTGAACTATCTATGGTAGACGTGAGGACCAAGAGAGCAGTGCAGCAATTGTCCAACCAATTGGCCTAATCCCCTCCCTCCAATTGGATAGCCAAGGGACCTCTATCTGTACAACAGTATGTCAGCAAATGGTGTTTCCCCAAGGTCTAGGGAAACTGATAATATGCCAGCTCCCAGAGAGACAGGCAAACAAGGGCACGTACTGCTGGTGTAAACCTCTGAGTATATTTTTTGTGGGGAGAGGGTAAAATGAAAACAATCCCTTGGGCCTATGATTGTCTAAACAGCTGGACAATGGGAGACACTTACTTGTTGGAAATCCTTACCACTTTTTGGTTCCTAAGATGTCAAAATTTGCCCATTAAACTAGCTCCCTAAAACTGTTTTCACGAGTGACTAGGGGAATTTTGGATGAAAATTGCATCTGCGGGACACTGGGCCAATATTTCCTGGGAGGAATCATAGAGGGGGATGGGTACTGCTCTTATATACTTTAATACCTTAGTGGGAGAGGGGTGCAACTCAACAACATGTACTAAAAAGTTTTGGTTATGAGCTCAACATTTTTGTTCATCCTCATACTCCAACTACACCCCATTTCAGCGGAAGCAACAAGATAGATTGACATCCTGGTTTCCCAAGATTGAAGAATGGACTAAAAAGAAGCGGGGAATTGTAACCAGCTCTATGAAGAAATTTCAATGACCCTTATTTGCTTTTTTTTTTTTTTTTTTGAATAATCCTCTCCCTTAACTAACTACTTGATCTTTTGAGTTTTTTCCCAGAAACGGTGGATTTAATACAAGACAAAGGAGTTGAGATTCTGAAGGCCTCTGGACAGTTTCTGATACCAAGACTCACCTGCCCCCAATGTACATAGCCCCTTATTAATTACACCACAACTTGCTCCAAGGCATGCAGCCCCTCCTTATAAAGCCTGAGATCTCTGTTAGTCAGAGAGAAGGATTTGAGGCAGCTTCTTCTGTTCTCCTGACAAGACTTCTTTTGTATTAAAAAATTCTGTTCTTCTGTGGCAATCTTTGTTGTCTCAATAATTGGATATTTTGTGCAACCAACAACTGGACCTAGGCCGAAACCTCCTTGCAGTTTCTACAATAATATTCATAAAAATGCCTTGGCATGCTAAATACTATATGAACATACAATTGCGGTAAATTGTTCTTGGGCAATTCTTAACACAAAATATTTATTTTTCTATCCTCTTAAAGCAATATTTATTCATTGTGGAAAATTTGATAATTCAAAGAAAATGGAGAGTATAAAAATTATCCATAACCCATCTGAAAGAAATCACTGTCACTATTTTGGCATATTTTATTCAGTTCAATATAAACATGGTGAATTTTAACAGTATGCTTTTATATTATTCCATTATAATTTAAAATATAACTAAATATATGTATCCTAGTGGGTAATGTGATAAAGGCATGAGCATTTTTTTCAGTATAACAAAAATAACTAACAAAGTTTTCTATAAATTATTTATTATGAAATGACACACTTATGATTTGCTTTCATTGAATCATTTGCCCATGAACATAAAATTTTACATTTAATAGTAGAGAGATGCAATAATTTGAAGCAAAATATGTTATATTGCACTTACAATAGCTCTCTACTATAAAATACATAAAATTATGTAATAATTTAATACACATAAGCCAATTTATAAATTATTCAAATCAGCAAATCAGTTCATGTAGAAAATGCTTCCATTCAGTGAACAAATGTAATGGATTTTTCTAGCTGTGGTCTCTGTTTTCCTCATCTAGAAAAATAACCCAATACTTTTTAAAACAAATCTTCATTTATAAAAGTATTATGTTCATTCTGGGTCTCCAAAGGATGTTTTCAGGGAAGAAAACTATGCTTTAAACACCACCCTGGGGTCATGAGAAACTGGTTTATAAACCCCAAATACTGTTATTTTTATCATTTTAAATTGACTGATACAAGACCTGTTTTTATATTGAAATTTTATATGTAACTTACTATCATTCCAAGTGCTTTATCATCAATTTTATTTCCAAGTGACTCTTTTTTTTCTCAATGGATTTATTCTAGTTTCTTCTATCATATTTTTAAGCAAAACTATCCAATATATGTTTTTATTTTTTTATTCAAGACAGAATTTCCTGATGTTATCTTTTCTTGAATTATTTTCATATTTACTGTAGATAGTAGCTCCTATCTAAATATAATCTATAAATTTATTAAAAACTTCTTACCTTGTATTGAATAAATAAATCAAGATTAACAAAACTTGCTACTATGACATTCTTTTTTGAATCCCTTTGCCCCCCACCCCCGGTTTCATTTTTCATTGATTTTATGAAAATTTTTTTTAAAATAAGATTTTCTTTTTCCATGCCTCCATATTGTATATTATTTAATGGAATTGTATTAACTCTTTAAGTTGTTATTCATGCCACTTACTAGGTGGATGGCCTTGGAAAGCCATTCATATTTCCTTGGTACCAATGTTGATTTTTTGTTTAAAAAATAACAAAATTTAGACTGGATGTGTAAAACAGCCCTTTCCCAATCATTGACACTTTAACCTATTTTCTGCTATCTCCTTAGGCTCATTATTTTTGTCCAGATATGTTGTTACTCATAAAATAACTACTTTTAGAAATGACTTCTCCTTTAGAAGTATTTCCATATATTTCTAACAGTTTTATAATACTGTAATTCGGTAAATCTCCAGTTTAAAAGTTTACAATGAATGTAGATATGCCTAATTTACATAGTTTAAAAATAAGGATATAATTTAAGATACCTAGAGAAGAATTACATATCCCAAAAAAATTGAGGATATAATTTTAAAGTAATTTTATAAATTCCAATGTTTAAATTGTTCCAATGTTCAAATTCCAATGTTTAAATATTAAATGCATTAAATATTAACTGTATTAAGTATCATATGTTAAATGTAATATAGCATGATAATTTTTATTTGTAAACACTTAATATGTGCTAAGCAAGTATTAGGCATATCACACACACATCATCTTTTAATCTTGAAATAGTTAAGCAAAGTCGTGAAGACTGAATTAAAAATTTAGGCTTTACTATATATGATGTTTAGAGAAAATACATCAAAATTATAAGGCTATGAAATGTAATAGTAAAAAGGTGGCATATATTAATACATATATCTCGCATATATATCCTACACATATATATCTATATGTAGAGAGAGTAATAAAGATATATAAATATAGATATAAGAAGATATAATGCAAATGCAAATACTAATATAAAGAAAACTGGTCTGTCTATATTAATATCAGACAAAGCAGATAGTAATAGAAAAGCACTGCTAGAAAGGGGGCAGTTTTTTGGATTCAGCTACAGCAATCTTTAAAAGGAAATATATGGCTGTAAATCCATATGCTAAGAAAGGAAGAAAGGCTGAAAAGTCAATGTGGTAGAAAAAGAGAAAAAAACTTTTTTCAAAGAAAAAAACTACACATTAAACATTAAGAAATTAGAAGACTAGAACAATGAAAATGAAAAAAGATAAGAGCAGAAATTCATAACATAAAAAATTAATACAATAGAAAAAACAACCAAACAACGTGCTCTTTGGAAAGACTATATATACACAACCTTTTTTAGACAAATCAAGAATGATGAGAGAGAAAGCAAAAAATACTCAATATCAGAGTGAAGATGAGAAAGTGCTATAAATTCTATAGATAATTAAAAAGATAAAACTTAATCTTAAAAAATTTTAAACTTTAGGC
This sequence comes from Varecia variegata, assembly GCA_028533085.1. Taxonomy (NCBI): domain Eukaryota; kingdom Metazoa; phylum Chordata; class Mammalia; order Primates; family Lemuridae; genus Varecia; species Varecia variegata. The sequence goes on along the minus strand of JAQIFY010001537.1, from coordinate 2,639 downwards.
ATTTTATCATATTCTGCAAATTATATAACAGCACAACTGACCTATGAAAAAATAGAAATCCTGAATAGTATGCCATCTATGAAAAATTGAATTTATACTTTAAAGGCTCCCTACAAAGAAAACTCAAGGCCAAAATAATATTACCCATTATTTCAAGCAAATCTTTAAGGAAGAAATAATTGCAAGAGCATACAGGCACTTCTTGAGAATAAAAACCAAGAGAATATCCAAATACTTAAAAGAGGCCAATGTAACCTTCATTAATAGAACATGTTGAAGGTATTAAAAAAAATTAAATTTATAGGTCGATCTTGCTCATTGCTGTAATGATTCAACTTGTTCTTCTAAAGACAACATTGGAAAAAAATCACCTTCCTTTTGTCATTATATTAACTTCCTATTGCTGCTATAACAAATTGCCATACACATAGTGGCTTCTTGAATAACATATTTGTTCTCTTACAGTTCTGAAGGTGAGAAGTTACAAATGGATTGACAAAACTGCATTCTTCCCACAGGCTCTAGTGGAGAAACTGTTTCCCTGCTTTTTCCTGCTTCTAGAGACCACCTATATTCCTTATTCCTTGGGTCACGGCACCCTTCTTCCATCTTCAAAGCCATCAGTGTAGCACTTTTCTCCTCACTGACCTCAGCTTCTATCTTCACATATTCTCTCTAAGTCTAATCCTACCTCCCTCTTAAAAGGATCTTTGTGATTGCTTTGGGCCCACACAATCTCAGAATAATCTCTCCATGTCAAGATCCTTAACTTAATCATATCCACAAGGTGCCTTTTACCTTCTAAGATATATATTCACAGGTTCTGAGGATTAGAATATGAGCAAATTTTGAGGACTGTTATTCAGCATACCATAGTTGCTTTGATTAAATCCACCTTTTAGAGAGAGAATTCATTTCAATTATTTTATCTGACTAACTTCTCACAAGGAAAGGCAAAGTACCATGATAGAGCAGGTCATCAAATTAATACAATTAATACAAATTAATACAAATTAATACAATCCCTAATACTTCAGGGATAGCTATTATTAAAAAAAGAAGATATTAAATACAATTCAGAGCAGATCCATAACACCTTCCCAAACCACAAATTTTTATAGGGTGTGATTAGGATAATATTATGTGTTACATTGTGGTTATTTCAAAGAGGTATGAATCACACCACACAAACTTTAGAGTAGATTACGAGACTGATGACACCACATATGCACCAAGGGGTAAGTGAAGGTTCATTACTAACATGATGAGGCTTTCTGGGAGAAGCAGGGCCTAGCTCCCAAGCAGGTCTGAACATAGTAAGACAGCATAGAAAGGAGGCTGGCTTGGGTTTTATTGCGGTGGGAGATGGGACTGGGTTGAAGATTCTCATGCATGTGTGGGTTGGCACCAAAGGAGGGAAATTCAGGCTCTTTTATGTGATTGTTCAGATGTGGGTAGAAGGGAAAAGGGAGTATGGGGTTCAAAGCTCTAAGAAGTCAAAAATTTAAAAAAAATTGCACTCAGCTCTTTAGTCCTTGATTAAATCAAAAGGCTTCTGCATAGCCAAGGAAACACTCAATAGAGCAAATAAACAACCTACAGAATGGGGGAAAATATTCATATGATATATACATCTGATAAAAGGCTAATAATCAGATTCTACAAAGAACTCAAGCAAATCAGCAAGAAAAAAGTCAAACCACCCCATTAAAAAGTGGGCAAAAGACATGAACAAAAGCTTTTCAAAAGAAGATAGACTAATGGCAAATAAACATGAACAAATGGTCAATGTCACTAATCATCAGAAAAATGCAAATCAAAAACCACAATGCGATTTCACCTACCCTCAGTGAGAATGGATTTTATCAAAAAGTTCCAAAACAATAGATGCTGGCGTGGATGCAGATAGAAAGGAAAACTTATACACTGTTAGTGGGACTGCAAACTAGTACAACCTCTATGGAGAATAGTATTGGAGATTCCTCAAAGAACTAAAAGTAGAACTACCATTTGATCCAGCAATCCCACTGCTGGGCATCTACCCAGAGGAAAAAAAGACATCATATAATAAAGACATCTGCACTCAAATATGTATAGCAGCACAATTCACAATTGCAAAGATGTGCAATCAACCCAAGTGTCCATCAATTTCATAAGTGGATTAATAAAATGTGGTATAGGTATACCATAGAATACTACTCAGCCATAAAAAAATGAATTAATACCTTTTGTTACAATCTGGATGGAACTAGAGACCATCCTCTTAAATGAGGTACCACAAGAGTGGAAAAACAAACACCACATGTATTCACTATTAAATTGGAACTAACCAGTCAGCACTCATGTGCACAGATAGAAGTAAAACTCAAGGGAAATCATGCAGGTGGGATGGGGGAGGAAGGGATGGGTAAAATCATACCTAATGGGTACAATGTACACACTATTGGGGTGATGGGCATACTTACAACTTTGACTCAACTGGTACAGAAGCAAACCATGTAACTGAAACATTTGTATCCCTCTAATACTCTGAAATTTTATATAATGTCATTTTTCCCATAATACAGATTTATTTTATTTGATCAAACACTCTTTTCCAAGAGGACCCTGAGTAAAATTTCCTCACAAAGAAATAAGAC
>JAQIFY010001536.1:0-14100 GCA_028533085.1 Varecia variegata | reverse complement strand
TCTTCTTTTTGACCACAAACAGTAGCCTTGCCCTTTCAGTTTGGTAGTTTTCCTCTATCAAGCGACTTATACCACCTTCCTCTGGGACTAGGTCGCCACGGCTATGAGTTTGTCATAACCTTGTCACACCTTAATCCATGTATGGCCTGACACATGTCCTCTGCTGTTCCTACATCAGTGCCGGTTCTCTGCCTTCCTGCTGGAGAGTTCCTCTCCGTGATACCCCTGGAGTGGGCCAATAGTCCCTAAATTCCCTTCATGATATTTTCTAAGGGGCTTAAATTTTCTAGGACCTTGGGCAACTTACTCAGCTTCTGTGTACCTAGTTTGTGAAATAAGGATATTGAAAGTGACCACCTCAAGTGGTTGCTGTGAGGATTAAATAAGTTCATATTTGTAAAGCACTTACAGCAGTGCCTTGACCATTGGAAGGGGCATATGAAGGGTTAGGAATTAGACATGTCATCAAAACTCTAAGATCTCAGAATTATCAAAGCTGGAATTCTGTTCTGTGGTTCATAACCCCACTGTGACCTTGACTACTTGGGCATAACTAATAAATGTTACTCTAAAATATCTTAATTTGGAACACTAATTTGATCATAAATGAGAGTCTTTAAAAAAAATATAAAGGAGACTGTATATTAAAATTTAGGAACTTCAATGGCTCCCTTCCTCTGTCTTCAAAGCCAGAAGCATAGCATCTTGAAATCAGTCTGTTTGTCTCCGTCTCTGTCTCTGTCTCTCTCGCTCACTCTCGCTCTCTGTGTGTGTGTGTGTCTGTGTGTGTGTGTGTCTCTCTCTCTCTCTCTTTCCCTTTTATAAGGACTCTTGTGATTACATTGGCCTAAGTAGATAATCCAGGATAATGTTTCCAGCTCAAGATCCTTAACTTAATCACACTTGCAAAGTCCCTTTTGCTAGGTAAGGTAACATATTCACAGCTTCGGGGAATTAAGACATGGACAGCTTTTGGTGGGCAGGGGGGCGAGGGGGTTGCTTATTTTGCCTAGTGCAGATGCACTCCTGAATAAGACCTCGAATGCAATCCAGGCAGTTGACTCTCCCTACCTGACTTTTGTATGAGTTTGAAGATAGTAACTGTGATAAATTCCTATTGTTATGGATCCTTTTTCTACTCTCCTCACAAGTCTTTCCATACATTTAAATAAGTCAAGTAGCTTTTAGTGTTTTCTTAAATGATGGAAACACTCTGAAGTTTTGTAGGAAAGGATTTAATGAACAAGACATTCCCACACTCTGTGCCTGTCCTTGACAGCTACACGAAGAAAGCAAAACTTGACTCTGAAAGTAGTACATCAGCAAAGAACTACATGATGCCAAAGGATGACATGGGTCTTTGAAGCCACTTGAGAAAATGTGTATGATTTTGTCCTTATAATTTTTCCTGGAGGGAAAGTTAGGAAATCTGGGAGTTTGAATTAGCAAATTCAGAGTTCCCAGAGAGAGAGAGAGAGAGCTTGAGGACAAGGCCAGTGTCTTCCTAGGCTCTGCATTTCCAGCCTTGAGCACAATGCTTGGCATGTCGGAGGTGATTACGAAATGATTAGTGAACAAATGACTTATTGAAAGTATCCGAGGAACAGCTTAGGCCCTGGGAAAGATCTGGCCTTTGAAATGTGGCCTGCAAAAAAAAATAATGGGTTTAATATCCTCAGGAAAGAGTGCACCACCACATTCCGTTTTGTTTTGTTTCGTTTCTAACTGCTGACTCACACAGCCCTTCCTCACTGATTCCTGCTCCCTTGATGCAAAAGAAAATAACCCCCTGGTATCACTTTCCTCTGTCGTTATTTGAAAGATGAAATGGCAGAACTGCTTCTCTGTTTATTTTGCTCACACATTACTATTGTTTGAAACACGATTTTCAAATTCATTTCTAGCTTAGTGGATTGATTTTCTATTACTCGTGCTGAGCAGTTGACAGTAATGATTTATTGCATCTCTGGGATTTTGGCATCTCCTTACAACTCATGGTTTAATTCACAGTTTTCCCTAATGGCTTTAGTGTCTGTGGTGTTTGCTCCTGTAATGTGATGCACCAGTGGGAGCGGTACGCTCCTGGCCCTACACTCTGGCCTCAGTTTTCTTTTCCCTTTGCTCTGTGACTGAGGTGACTGGAACAGGGGAGAGAACACTCACAAACAGGGGAGACCTGCTGCTTTCTACTTTCCTAGGAAGTTCAGCCATTGTAGCCCTGTGCTACGTGCTGGAGGCTGATTGACTTGAAAAGAGGCCCAGGGTAGAGCTGAGAGAAAAAGGTAAATGCATATATCTTAGGGAGATGGTCTACTTTCCATGCTTCATAACAAAAAAAAAAATAGCAACCTACTGTGCCAACCATGTAGCATGTATTAGTCCAGGCATTGGCAAATTACAGCCTGCAGGCCAAATTTGGGCCACTGTTTGTGTAAATTAAGTTTTATTGGAACATGGCTACATCCTTTCATTTACCTAATGTCCATGACTGTTTTTGTGCTGCAATGGCATAGTTGAGTAGTTGCACAGAGACTGTATGACCTATAAAGCCAAAACTATAGGCCCCTGTCAAAAAACATTTGCTGACCTTGTCTTAGTCCACTTACATGAAGTAGGTTTTGATACTATCAATACCATTTTACAGAAGAAGAAACTGAGACACTGAGATGATAAATAACATGCCCAAGATCTTAGAGCTAGTAAGAGGTGCAGAAACACAGTAGGAAGCTGGCAAGCCTGTAATATACTGCTTTGGAAAGTTACTCAGAGAAGGCAGTAATTGCTAAACCTGCCACATTAACATGTCCTATTTCTTTCCATCCTCACAGGGCTTTGCTTTGTGAAATCTTTCCAGATAATTGTCAATTGTCTGCTGGCTTTGCAGGACTCACATTTTAAAATTTTCCATTCAGAACTGCCTATTAACTGTTCAAACCATTTGGGTAGACAAGTGGTTCTCACCCTTGCCACTAGGTCCCATTGCTCCCTTGTCATGATCGAATTGGTCTAGGCTGGGTGCTGCCTTAGCACGATGCTTATTAAAAACCCCCTCAGGTGATTCTAATGTGCAACCAGGGTTGAGAACCTAGTATAGACATTTGTAAGTCATCTCACCCTAAAAGATGTGAGGTCTTCCCTAATGAGTAAAACAATCAATACAGTAGGAAGGAGGAAAGGAGAGACAAGTAATTCGTATTAGAAACACCAGCCAATCCTGAAAATGTTGCAAGTTGGTGAGCCTAGCTGCAAACAATATTGCATATACTATCTATTTTGTGATGATGAAGAAAGTTGTGTTACATGAGTTAATCTTCTTATTTGTGCATAATTATACTGACTTTTTTTGCCTAGTGCGAGAGGAGACACATAGTTGGAGAGAAAGAGTGGGAAAATTGAACATCCTCCTTTAAAAGGGTACATATGGCTTGTGCATTTACTCAAAGGCTGCAGTATATTTCTATAAAATGTATATTTTGAGTTTCTACATGTTGTAACCTTTGCTGAAGGGCAAATTAAACCAGGGCTGATTTAGATTCCCAGGGTTTGTTAGCTGATGGCTGCCTCATGGAATTACATCATAATCATTACCAGCAAATATTGAGTAAGCCCTCATGGGGCACTCTGGCACTGTGCTGGTTCCTCATCTCCCAGAAAGTGCACCTTCATTGCAGTGCCTGGGGAAACATAATCACAGCCGAAATTCCAAATAAATATCTCATTCCTCAGATTCTTTCCACTGTTTCTATTTGCACTGATGATGGAGCCAATGTTGTTAAAACAGCATGAGACTGAACATTTACCCATGAGCTGAGTTCCACAAGCTGTCTGTACCGGCTGGTACATCATTCCAGTAAGAATAATGAAATTATTAAACATCAGAGAGAGGTTTACAAGATTTTTCTGAACTATCAAAGGTCACGCATGTTTTTTTTTTTTTTGGAGGCTGCAAGAGAGAAGTGGGGTATGTACATAAAATATCTGAGACATCGAGCAGGTTTATGTCTGTGCAAAAGTGCCTCCCTGTTTTCCTTTCTTAGGCATGACTGTCAAAGGAGCACGAGCATTTCTCTGTGCTCTGGCTGTTGGAAAGGAAATGTATGTTTTAGACTTGGAACATAGGAGATTTATGGGATGTTAACGTGTCAAGGCTTAGTAACCTCTCAAGAAGGCCACTTGTGAAGTCAGACTGTCATCAGTCTCAGAAACTGATGCATCTGTCTTCTGAGAAATTCCTCGGAAACGTCTTCCAGAAAGATTATGAAAGATGAAAAATCTCAATACAGTGAAAAGGTATTCTATAAATGTGAATTTTTGCTGCTTCTGGCAAGTTCTGAGCAGTTCCTCAATGGACGAATGGCAAAGTGATACATGCATAGAATCTATTGAAGAAAACACTAAAACTTATGAAAGCCAGCTGTATAAGGATGAATTGTTGCATATTTATGAAGCTTACCCATCAAAATGAGGCTATAATAAGTGCTTTTAAAACACACACTCACACAACAGCATGATATAGACTTAGACTCAGTTAGCTAAAATTGGATAATGCTTCATAAAGTCAACCAAGCAAAGCAACCTGACTTTATGTTGTATAAAAGTAGTTTAATGATGACATTAAGAGCAAGTCTATACAATGTTGAAAGATGTGGATGAAAAAGGATAATATCAAATATTTATTCTAATGGTAACTGGAGATCTGGGTCATTGGCATATTTTCCAAGTCAGGCATAATCGATATTTAAGGTTGGGACATGTTTTGTTGTTGTACAGACATAGTAAATAAAATAGAGATTTCAGGTAATATGGGCTACTTTCACTGAATACAATGACCTATGGCCAACTGTGTCACTCTTATAAATAACAGAATAAGAACCCAGAGAAAAAAGCAAATATTTTGCTGTTGACCGTCTGTTGCTTGATTGAATTCCCTTAACCTCAGCAGCGAGTTGTGACTTTGACAGTCTCTGACATTTCCCCATTAAGCCCAATGTGGATCATAGGCCTGTACAATGTATATCTGCATAGCATATCAGAAAAGTATTTATAAAAACAGAGCCATGATTAAGAACTAAAACAGAGATAAAAATGTGAACACATTGTGTGTCCTATTATCCCACCAGTCTGTATAGCAGTCCATATTAGTCACCATCTGAGCTCCAGTGTTTAAGGCCCAGTTACTTCTCTCTGACTCACTTAGAGAAAGAAGAGTTAGTTCATGCAGCATATCATTACACATTACATAGTAGAAAAATTTGATATATGTATGAACTAAAAAATCTATAATAGCCATATTTAATTTCCTTTGTCCATTCATTCTACAAACATGTGTTTAGCACCTACTATGTGTCAGATCTTGGGCTCCTGGAGGGATACACAGTAGTTAACAAATCACTACCCTCATAGAGCTTATAGTCCAGTGAGGAGACAGCTATTAAAGGCATGGTCCCCCAAATAAACTAAAAATTACAAATTGTGATGAGCATTACAAAGGAAAAGGATGTTAATGTGATGAGTGAGATGAAGAGGTCATATGTTAGATTGCAAGGTCTGGGAAGGCCTTTTTGAAAAATATTTAAATGGAGACCTGAAGGAAAATTGAAACACTTACCAGGGGAAGAGTACCTATCAGAACTCTGCTGAGGCTTGCTAGACTCTGTCACAGCTAACTCTTTTGTGAGTGGCTAAACCTTTTCTGTGGGTTAGATCTACCACTGCAAGGTCAAGTTATGACAACTCCTCAACTCCTAGCATTTTTTTTCACTACTTGATGCCTCTGTTTATTAAATTGCATGACGTTGCATGCTGCTGGGAGAATACTAAGCCGTTTTCCTGAAAATAAAAATGGTGGTTTAGAGCAGTGGCTTCCAAATCTATTAGAGAGCGAGAAGATGATAGTGGAATATGGATGTACATTTATTTTTAATCTAAGAGATAAGAAAGAAATTAATCTTTATTAATATTTAATTTATGGATTGGCATAGTATGCATTCACAGTTTACAAATAAATATACCTCTTCTGAGGATGTGTGTTAACAATATTTTTACTAAGTATGTGTGCACAATCAAAAAGTTTGGAGATCACATGCTTAAAGTGAGCAATGGATAACCATGGATCATTGCACAGAGTAAGCAGAGCCCAGACTCTCCAATCTTTCACCTTTTCATTAAGGGCATCTAGTCCTCTTTCACAGTCCAAATTAGACTTCTCTCTGGTAACCAAAGAAGCTGCCTTCTCAGATAACTTTGACCCATACTCAAATTGTCCATATGCCTGACAGCTCATAGTGCTCCTTATTTGATTCCAGTATTTTGCTATGTTAGTAATGCTACCCTCTATTGCTTTCTGGTGTTTTCATCTGCAGTGGTCTTGCCTTTCTAGGTAGACGTAGATTGTTCTGGTGCTAGACCGAGTCTACCCTATTTTATCTGACACAGTGCTGGGAAAATAGAAAGTACTCAATGAGTAATGCGAGACTACATCTTCCAGGATCTTGGTATTCAAAGTGTTGCTGAAGGACCAGCAGCATCAGCATCACCTGGGAGTTTGTTAGAGCACTGTCCTATCTCTGTCTTTCTACACTTCTCCCATTTCTCCTGAAGGCCCATCATACTAAACCAGTGCTTTGTGCATGAATCACCTGGGAGGATCCTGTTAAAATGCAGATTCTGATTCAGCAGTTCTGGCTGAGACCCGAGATTCTGCAGTTTAGCAAATTCCCAGGTTATTTTGGTGCTCCTGAATGGCACTTAATACCATGTGTCTAAATGGGTCTTACACATTTAGATTTTAGGCTGTAGAACTATACTGTCCAATATGGTAGCCCTAGCCACACGTAGTGATTGAGCCCTTGAAAAATGGGATTTTGAAGACTTAGTATGGAAGAAAGAATGTAAAATATCTCATTTATAATTTTTAATATTGATTATATTACAATGATAATATTTTGGATAGATTGGGTTAAATAAAATACAGTATCACATTTAATTTTATCTGTTTCTTTTTACATTTTTAATGAAGCTACTGGAAAATGTAAAATGACACATGTGGCTCATGTTATATTTCTGTCGGACAATGCTGCTCTAGAACACTCCTCTGGTATTCTTAAACACAGAAGGTGTGAAGATAGTCTTATCCATTGAGAATCCACCTCAAATTCCTTTTGTTAAAGTAGCACCAGTATAAGGATAACTGAAAAAAACCTAATTACAAATTACAAAAATATCATCAGGAAGATTTTCTTTCTCATAGAAGTATGTATACTATAAATGCAACTTCTATTGCTCAAGATATTGAGATTTTTGTCAACATTTCAGGTTTCTATGTGTATGTGTGATTCATAATATAGGTCTCCTCCTACGTGGATGTATATGCATATAAGTATTAGATTAGTCATCTGTAATTAACTTCTTCACAAATATGGATAATGGATGAGAATGCTATTGTTATATCCAAAGTGTAATATAATTGCCCCACAGTTGTTGAATATTATGTTCCATTTCTTTTCAGTCTTTTTTTTCTCTTTGCATTTCAGTTTTGGAAAGTTCTATTGACATATCTTCAAGTTCACTGATTCTTTTCTTGGATGTGTTCAGTCTACTTAAATGAGCCCATCAAAGGCATTCTTCATTTCTGTTACAATGAGTTTGATTTCTAGCATTTCTTTTCTTTTTTTTTTTTTTTTGAGGAAAAAGAAGAAAACTTTTATTAATTTATCATAATACTTTCACGCCACATTTATCTATATGTCTGTTTTCAAATACATAGACAAATTATGGAAACACAAAAATGCTGCTAAAAGTAGTTACCTTTGGAGAGAGAACTTGAGATTTAGGGGTAGGAGGAAAACTAATATGTTTTTTTTTTCCTTTTTTTTTTTATTTATTATAGCTTATTATGGGGGTACAACCGTTCTGGTTAAGTATATTTTTTGATTTTTTTTCTTAGAGTTTCCATCATTCTGTTTATATTACCCAACTATTCTTGCATGCTGTCTACTCTTTCCATTAGAGTCCTTAGCATGTTAATCATAGTTATTTTAAATTCCTGATCCTCCCTATGGATAGGTATGGGAACAGTGGTGGCTCCAGAATTTCTATACAGAAGGTAATCTGATCAGAAAAGGAGGGGGTAGAGACTTGTTTTAAAAATGTATTAGAATTGAAAACCCATTGTTTTTAACTTGTATTAGTGGCTAGAGAAAATGGTGGGTAAACAGAGACATGAAAATATGAGTAGGAGGCAGCTAGGGCAGGGAAGAGGGAAGAGTAATTTGCCAAATACATACATTTTGGTTATCTATTGCTCCCCAACACTTAATGGTGTAAAGCAACACTCATTATTTTTCTTTACAGTCACGGGTTCTGTGGATCAGGATTTGAGACAAAGCATTGGGGGGAGGGATTTTGTTGTTGTTCTACAGTGTCTAGGTCCTCATATGGGAAGACTCAATTGGCTGGGGTGGCTTGAGAGCTGGTGGCTGGAATCATCTGGAGGATTCTTGCCTCACATATGTGGGATGGCTCAATGGCTGGGCTCAGCAGGACTGCTGATCAGAGACCCTACATGTGTGCTTCTTCATGTGCCTTGAGCTTCTCACAGAATGGTGACTGTATTTTAAGAAAGAGTATGCAAGAGAAAGCATCCCAAGAGAGAGCAACCAGAGAGTGAGCATTTCACAAGCCCAAGGAAGAAACTACAAACTTCTTCTGATCTACTATTGGAAGTCACACAGCATTACTTCATCCACAGTCTATTACTACAAGCAAGTCACTAAAGACAGCCTGGATTCAGGGTGGGAATTAGATTATACCTCTCAGTGGGACAGTGGAAAGGTCACAGTTCAGAAGAGTGTGTAGGATGGGAGATGATGTTGTGGCTATCTTTGGAAAATCCAATCCATCATGTGATACTAATAGAGTGTCGTGTGTTTGGGGGGACAGAAAATTCACTCTGACTGGAGCATAATGTTATCCCCAAATACTTAATTTACTTCTCCTTTTCCAGGGGCTATATTCTAGGGAAAGACACTCCTTTGATTCTGTAATAGGCAGCCTGGTATATTGGAGAATCCATGGGCTGTGAAATCAACAAAACCTGGGTTTACTTAGTTTCCTTATTTTCTGTATGCATTGCATACGTTTTTTATTGTTCCTTCAAATGTTTTTTTTTATCATACTTTCATGCAGAGGGTAATAAACAACTTATGACATTCAGTCCTTGGCTTGACTAGAGCCCATTAACTCTTAGCAAAAATACCTAGTAGACACAGCTATATTTGTATCTATAGTTATAAAACATGCAATAATGCTTTGAAAATCTTAAGTAACAATAGAATAAAAGACCCAAAGTTGATAATAGTGATCTAGGCAAGCCGGTAGTTGTACTTTGTATTAAGTATTTGTCTTTCTTTGTATGTTTCTCTTACTTTTCTCTTGGATATATGTTTCTTCATATCTTTTTATATGTCAGTTATATGTAAATGGTTGTGTTTCTGAGTCTTTGCATAGGTTTCTATGTATTTCTATGAGTCATTTTGTGGGTGTGTCCTTCATATTCTCTGTGGTAGACTGAATTTTCCAAAATGACTGAAAAATATTTCCTATTCCACATGCTTTTCTATAGTGTGATATTCATATTTCTTCAGTGGGAGATGAGGATTATGGTCTTTTTTGAATCTTAATGGACCTGTTACTATGGCAAAAATGATGTTACATGACTTCTTAGGCTAGGTTATTAAAGGTGATACACCTATCTGGCCTTCTTGGGGCATTTTCTCTTGAAAATCAGTCACAGTATTGTAAAGAATCCCAGATCACATGGAGAAATCATGTGTAAGTGTTCTAGCTGACAGCCAGCATCAACCACCAGGCATGTGAGTGAGCAAGACTTCAGATGGTTCCAGCCCCCAGCTACTCAGTGATCATGAAACTGTAAGCTTCCCCAGGTGACAATAAGCCCTTCCCAAATTGCAGAGTCTTGGGTAAGACAAATAAATTGTTGTTTTGTACCACTACAGTTTGGCATGATTTATTGCGCAGAAATAGATAACTGAAACCTTTTCTGATTCTCTATGTATGTCTTTCTGTTTTACCTGTATTTTATTTTCTCTTTTCCATTTTGTTTCTGATCCTCTTTTACTTCCTCCTCATGTTTAGTTCTTACTCTTACATTTCCCTTATATTTTCCAGTCTTTTGTTTATTTTTAAGATGCTTTAATATAGAAGAGAGATAGAATTTTATATGTTGGATAGTAATTTTGTGTTTCCTTTTGTTAGTTTCTAAAGCAGAGTTGAATTTTTAATCTTTCTCTCACTCTAAAAAACAATAAACATAAAGTTATATTATTTCTTATGGAAGCTTTGATTGATATTTTTGGATATTCTGTATCCTACCTCTGGTGCTTCAGAATGGATGAATGTATGGATAATGTTTTTCTGGTGAATATAGTTTTCATTTTTATATCTTTTTTATTTTTCAGTTCTTGAAAAATGGTATTAATGTACTATCTTTATGGTGGTGTTGTATTTCTTAAAAATATTTTGCTGAACTCGTGCCTTCCATTTCAGATGGACTAAAAACCTGCCCTTTGCACAATGAAGGGGAGAAATATTTTCTTTCAACAGTTCTTGAGGTAAGTAACTTGTGCTAGCCCTAGTATAAAACCTTGGAGGGATTGTAGTAAGGCAGCCTCTGACCTGAAACCTGGAGGACTGAGTTAGGAATATTTTGAGTCCTTCCCATGTGTGGTGTTTTAGAATTTTTTATTTCCATATATCTTCTTTTTATATATTATTATCAGTTCTACAAAATACTATCCAAATGCAAAACCCAAATATATCACCATATTCGTTTTACTCCTTTATGGGAAGGATTAGTTACTTTTTACCTGATTCTTTACTTTAATTTTATAGCGTGCAACCATGCACCTTTTATAATACTACTTCACCTAAAGTAGAAGCCAGTATCATTGCTGAATGCTCTCTATGACCCAGACACATCCCAAGATTTCACCACATTTGTGATTATACCTCCTAAATATCTCTTGAATACAATTCTTTTTACCTTTGGAGACATCATGGTGTAGTAATGAAAAGAACAAGGCCATGGGGACCAGATAGTCTTGGGTCTAATGCTGTGACCTGGAGTGAGCTTGATCTGGGGTAGAATTGATTCTCAATTTATATATCTGTAAAGTGAGGATTCATAGTGTCTACTTCATAGTGTTTTGTGGTAATTAAACGAGATAAGAGTTACAAAATATCTAGAGCATAGTGAACCCTTGATAAATTTTGTCCTCCCACTTCAGATCCTCTTCCTCTTTCTCAAAACTGTTTCATTAAACTCCTATCAGGATTGTTGCTTTCTTAATTTCCTTTATCCATAATTAAGTGCAGACTTCTTATTATAGCTTTCAAGACCCTTTACATTTTGGCAACTGTTTTGGTTCCTTATTGCACTATAGCAAACCCACCCCAAACTTAAGTAGCTTTAAATATCAACCTTCTCATTATTTCTCACAATTCTGTGGGTTGAATGGTTCTTCTGATGGTTTCTCTTGGGATTTCTCAAGTCATATGGCAACTGGGGCTGGAATAGCCAAGATGACTAAACTCATATGTCTGGTACCTTAGCTTGGACAGCTATGATCAGCAGGGACCCTAGGACTTTAGGTCTCTCTCTCCACTCAACCTCTCTATATGGTATCTCTAGGAGGTTAACCAGACTTCTCATGTGGTATTTCAGGGCTGCCAAAAGTATAAAACAGAAGCTAAGTCTTCCTAAGTTGAGGCCCTGAGCTGCACAGGTCACTTCTACTGTGTTTTACTGGCTACAAAGGAGTCACCAGGCTAGCCCAGATTTAACATGGGAGAGAACTACATAAAAGACTAGTTATAGGGAGGCAGGGTGCATTGGAGACCATCTTGGGAGACCAGCTACCAAGCCACAAATTCCTTTTATACTTACGTCTTCTACGTTTCTTCCCAGTGCACTCCAAGTGTGCAAAGGCTCTCGAGGATTTTTTTGTAAGAAGTGGGGTGGGAGTAGGTAGTAGGGGTACCACACTTTGCACATGCTATCCCCACTGTTTTAAATGCCTATTTTCTACTTATATAGATGTAAACCTTCTCCTCACACTTTCCAACAACTAAAACATTTACCTCATTTGTGAGGCCTTCCTTAACTCCCACAAAGAGTCATTCCTTCCACTGTGCTGTTTGGATATATTTTCTATTACCATATAGCATTTATCAGCTTGTTAGAGTCTTTCTCTCAAACTGGATTTGAGTATCTCAAGGGCATAACTGACTTTTCACTGTCCTATACCCAGTATTTTAGTGTGGATACTCCCAGTAGCAGACACTGGGACAAGGCTTTGAAGGCAAGTGGGTTATTTGGAAGGTGATTCCAAGAACCTCTATGAGGAAGTGGGAAGTGAAACAGGGAAGGAAGACAATGCAGAATGTGCTAATGAGCATGTTACTGTTGTGGCAATTAGGACTCATTTCCCCTGGGGACTTCTGGGAAACTATATAGAACCTTCCTCAGACTTGTCCCACTGGAGGGTAAGGAAGCTGGGATGTTTATCCACCAACTCCCACCCTTCATTGATCAAGGGCTGCTCCATGGGGCATTAGCTCCTGAAATTTAGGTCTGTCCTGTGCTCTAAGCTAAGCCTGAAAAGACCCTAAGGTGGAAAGTTAGGTAGCTATTGAAAAAAAGCCAATGTTGTGTGAGGAAGGACATAGCGTGAGCTAAGGAGAGGGTAGATGAAGGAACCTAGAGTATCTGCAACAGCCAATGCCTACAAAATAATATGTAATCAACAAATTTTGGTTTAATGACAGTAATGAATGAATGAAGCTTATAGATTTTTTTTTTTGGATGAAGCCCAAGTCATGAAAAAATAAAAATGTCTTTTTTGAAATCAAAAAGATTTGTGTTAGAAAGCATGTCTTTTTAAATCAGAATGTGTGATATCTACTAATGTATTTAGTAATCTTTTATTATTTTCCTCTCCTGAATACTTTTAGCTTTCTGGTAAAAATATCCTACAAAACATTACCAGAATGTTATGCAGTATCTGATTGCAATGCTTTGCTTTTGAACACATTATATATAAAATAGGACCCATCCATTTTACAGGAAGAAGTTTGAGGAATTTGGGCAAATTGCATTGGATGGAAAACTATCTGAAGGTTTTGGCAGAGATTGCATTAATACATTTACTGATGCATCATTTTTACATGTTAGTTGTAAATTATTCTTTCATTTATAAATTTAGTTCTGCCATTGAGAGATTTCTACAAAGATTCTACTATATTTTATTATTACTTTATTTATAATAATTTACTTCAAGTTAATTTTCCTCAGGATATGCAAAGTTACTTTAAAAATTAAAAAGCAAAAATTCAGAAAGTTAATTTATACACAGTAGACATCCAAGAAAACAGTGATGTTGAGAAATGAACACATCTATTAATGTTAAGAGAGTATATCTCTCTGGACTTTTTTATTTTAGTTTTTTATTTCAGGATATTATGGGGGTACAAATGTTTAGGTTACATATATTGCCCTTCCCCCCCCAGTCAGAGCTTCAAGCATGTCCATCCCCCAGATGGTTCGCATTGCACTCGTTATGTATGTATATACCCATCCCCTCCTCCCCCCTCCCATTTGCCCTACGCCCAATAAATGTTATTCCTATATGTGCACTTAGTTGTTGATCAGTAAAACCAATTTGATGGTGAGTACATGTGGTGCTTATTTTTCCATTCTTGGGATACTTCACTTAGTAGAATGGATTCCAGCTCTATCCAGGAAAATACAAGAGGTGCTATATCACCATTGTTTCTTATAGCTGAGTAGTACTCCATGGTATACATATACCACATTTTATTAATCCACTCATGGATTGATGGGCACTTGGGTTGTTTCCACATCTTTGCGACTGTGAATTGTGCTGCTATAAACATTCGGGTGCAGATGTCTTTTTTACAGACTGTCTTTTGTTCTTTTGGGTAGATGCCCAATAATGGGATTGCTGGATCAAATAGTAAGTCTACTTGTATCTGTTTAAGGTATCTCCATATTGCTTTCCA